>LFZO01000498.1:0-61253 GCA_001578225.1 Pseudocercospora musae
GACAAACTTCCGGTTCCCTAAGATTAGACCTAGACAAATGGGTTAGGTTCGGTTTTGAACCCGAACCTAACCCGAACTAACCTACTAGGACGTCTAAGTTCTTTATAGTATACCTATAATAAGGATACTATCCTAAACCCTTTAAATACTCTATAATAGTAGTCCTAAAGAAACTATAGAAGCTAGACTATACTAAACTAGGAGTATATAAACCTATAGCACTACTAAATACCCTAGTAAAGGTCCTAGAGGCTATTATTATAGGGAGGATAAGCAAAGAAGTAGAGGCTAGGGACCTCCTCCTATAATCCTAGATAGGAGCTAGACTAGGAAGATCTACTATATTAGTCCTAGAGCTAATAATAGAATAGGTCTAGATAGTCTAGAAAATAGACCTAATAATAGTAGCGTTAATACTATACTTAGATATATTAGGAGTATTCGATAATGTATTATACTAAAGACTAATATATAATATTAGAATAAAAGTATACCTATAGTATATTATACAATTTATCTAGTTATTCCTTTAGGATAGGACTACGTGCCTAAGGCTTAGAGAATACATAGATTAGGCAAGGCCCTAAACAACCGGAATACTATAAGGATTAACCCTCTTACTAATCCTATTCCTATTCTTTATATCTACGCTCCTCCCTATCCTTAAAGGTAAGTAAACTATAGTAATAGGATTTGTAGATAACTCTAATATCCTTACATATAGGAAAACTATAGAAGGGAACTATAGAAAGCTAGAGATAGTATACGATAGATATATATAATAGGTAGCTAAGTACGGAGCTACTTTTGTACTATAGAAGTACTAGCTAATCTACTTTATAAGAAGTAGAACAAGATATAACCTATAAGCTATAGTTAACATAATAGGGTTTAAGGATAGACCTACTCTATCTCTTAGATTACTAGGAGTTTAGGTAGATTCGAAACTATAGTAGGGCCTATATATTAAGAAAATAGTAGAGAAAGGTATATCCTAGATATCCTTACTCTAAAGGCTATACAAATCTATATAGGAAGTATTCTTCTAAAAGGCAAAATACCTATATATAGCTATAGTAAGGCCTATAATAATATATAGAGCTAAAGTCTAGATAATACTAGAAGGACTACCTAGATATAGAAAAGGGACTATCCTAGGGCTAGAAAAGATCTAAAACTAGGTACTAAGGTATATTATAGAAGTATATAAGAGCGTAGTAGAGGGGATCCTCTAAAGAGAAATATAAATCCTACCTATCTCTCTATATATATAAGAGATAGTAAGACAATAATTAGTTAAGATAGAAGATAAAGCTACTACTAAGTATATTTAGGAGAGGTATAAAAAGATCTAAGGGGAATATAGGAGGAATAGGGACAAAGCCTAAGTATAAGACCTAAAGACAAGATAGAGATAGATAATAGAATAGGTTAATAGATAGACTAGGGAATATATCTAGTAGGGAGGAATAATGCCTAAGTATTAGTAGATATACTAGAAATAGAATACATAATAGGAAAGGTAAGTTAGGAAAAGGTAGGTATCCTAATAGGGCTAATAACTCCTTATAGCTTAGTAGGAAGGGCTAAAAGGTAAGGAAATATACTAAGGATAGTTAAGGAAGTAAAGTACAATAGTAACCCTAACTAGGACTAAACATATTAGCCTAAATACATACCTAACAAGGAGGAGGGTTTTAGGCAAGATACTAGAGTATATATATAGATATAGGGCCTAGATACCTAAGTATATTATACTCTTCTATCTAGAAAGACAAATAATAAGGAACTAACTTATCTAAAGGATAGGATTATTATAGTAGGAGTTTACCTAGACTAAGAGAGGCCTAAACGAAGTAACTAGATAGATAATTAAGGAAGGTCTCCTAGAATAGTTCTCCCTTATAAGGGAGGAGCTAGAAAAGGAGGAGGAGGAGGTTAGGAAGTAAAATAGGAGCCTAGTAAGAGGAAGGAGCTATAGAGATCCTCTCTATATCCTATAGCCTAAATAGATACTAAAGGTAGGAATAGAATCCTACGAAGTAGGAAGAAAGGAGACGAAGGATTTTATATCGGAGGCTATAGGCTAAGGGCTTTTACCTTTAAGAATAGATAGGGATAGCTACTTGTCTAGTAGTTGGAATAGTATAGTAATACAAGAATTTACTACTATATATAGGAAGACTATAGTAGACGTAAAGCGAGGCTTATAGATATCTAAGACTAAACAAGTATTAAGAAAGAAGAAAAGAGCTAAGTAAACTATATTCTAAGGATAGCTAGAGAAGTAGAAGGAGAGACCTAAGTAGGATAAAGCTATATTTTAGTAGAAAAGTTAGGCTAAATAAGAAGAGAAGCTATCTAGTCTAAGACTAGTCTTCTTATAGTAGAGGAATAGAGGGTTAGTATTACTATAGCTAGTCGTATAGCTAGCCTTATTAGATTTATTATTAATCGAATACTAATAAAATCTAGAAAAGAGATTAAGGTAAAGGATAAAGAGGATCTATATAATAAATATATAGTAGTAAATGTTTTAACTAGCGTAAGCCTAATAGAGATAGTACTTAACGATTATCTAATAGAATAGTACGAATAGAGCGACTTAGATATAAAAGATCTACCTACGGCTTCTAAGAACTAGGATTTTATTAATCCGAGTTAGCCTCTTACTCTAAGTTATAAAGCTAAGATATAAGAGGTAGCTAAGGAGCTTTACTATCTAAAATTTCTCGATATTGAGTTTCGTATAGTATATATATATTAGTATAAGGCTATTTATTCGCTATAGAGAAAGCTATAGGTAATTAAGTAGTTTAAGAGGAATAAAAAGTTTAAGGCCTAGATTATAAAGCTATTAAAGGTAGTAGGAAATAGTAGAGTTTAGATATATCCTTTATAGCTAATTATATAGCTAGCTATCTAGCTAGCTAAAAAGTTAGGGCTTACTAACAATTCTATAGAAAGCTATAAGTTAGGGACGCTTCCCTATACTATACGAAATCTATATCCTCTCTAAGTACGCTATTATTCGAAATATTAATATATAGGATAAAACCTTTCTACTATACTTTAGGAGTACGCCTCGCCTAGATTAGTCTAGCTACTAGCCTAAGAACTATAATCTCCGTTACTACTATTTTAAGGATATAGTACGCCTAGGACGTAGTAGAGTAAAAGCGCTCTACTATTACTTCGATATTAAGAGAAAGAAGGTCGAGGAGACGAATAGGTACTATAAGATACTAGCTAAGCTAGGCTATAAGGGAATATTAAAGCTAACGTACCTCTTAACGATATGTCTTAGTAATTCGAAGAATAGAATATGTCTTAGCTTAGGGTAAGTAGCTATAGACTATATATACTCTACTTAGATAGTAGTAGATATTACTAGAGTATAGTAGATAACTAAAGATATAGTTATATAGGATACTAAGTAGATAGCTATAGACTAGCTCGTATAGTAGTTTATATAACTACTAAAATAAAGATTATAAGTACGTAACTATATATCCTAGAATTTCTATTCTTCTTACTAGCCTAGCTACCTATATTATTGAAATTTTGCCTTATACCTAGCTATCTACAATTTTATATTATAGCTTAGACCTTTTTAGCTTTCTTTCTTACTTTAATAGTAATCTATCTAACTATTAAAGCTCCTTAGGACTCTTAGTTATTAATACTAAGACTCCTATCTAAGTCGCTATTTTACTATATCTATAAGCTACTATATCTCTAAATACTAACCTCCTTAATATTCCTACTATCCTAAATACTCGTTTATTACTAAGCCTACGAATAATAAAGTTACAATTACGCTCTAGATAGTTACTAGGAATATAGACTAGATCTTAAGAGTAATAAGGAAATAATAGAGCTTTATGTCTATCTATCTAAAGTCCTCTAGGAAGAAGAAATAATATCTTACTATTAACTATTTAAATAAGAAGTAGTCTAGTAGATACTAGGGACTTAGTCCTTTAGTAGAGATAGTTAAAGTTCTCGTTAATCGTTAGTATCGATAGCCTAACGAAATCTCTTCTCTCCTAAGAATACTTAATTAAGGGCCCTATTAGTTAATAATCTAGTAGTCTTCGATAAACGAGATAATATTTATATTTAGAAGGAGGAATATTACGAGCCTTTTTATTAATAGGTCTAAGAGACCTAGTAAAATATAGTAAAAAGCTCTAGTTATTCCTTACTTTAGGGACTATAGAATATTTAGAAGTTTCCTATTAATTAGAGGATTCCCTCGCGCCTCTAGCGCTTTGAATACGCTCTATATACGTTACTATTTCGTATAGCGAAAACATATCTAACTCCTAGGCTAAGGCGCTAGCGCCTACGAGTATAGGAGATATAAGTATACCTCTCTAGAAACAATATAGCGATAGTAGATCTAAGGAAAGGTAGAGGAAGGAAGGGATCTAGCCTCTATCCTAAAGCTAGACTAAAGGCTAACTAGTACCTAAACTAGGCCCTAAAGGCCCGAAAGACTAGCCTAACTAGCTAAAAACGAATAGAAATATCTATAAGAACCTATAAACCCTTATAGAAGATATCTAAAAGGTACTAGACGCTCCCTAGGCCCTAGATTTCCTATTCCTCCTCTCTCTTCTCTAGTAGGCTTAGACCTAACTCCTATACTAACTAAAGGATACCGATACTATAAATATCCTCTAAACCTATATATAGAGCCTCTAAACTACTACGAAAATACCTAAACTAAGAATATAGGCATAGGCTACCTCCTAAGGCTAGCTAGCTATACTAAGTATATAGAGAATTTACCTAGAAAGTTATATAATTATAATAAGGATTAGTAATAAGGAAGAGTAAGAAAAGATAAAAGGCTTTACTAACTAAGAGATACTATAGGGACTTAAAGACCTAGGGATAATCGCTATTAAGAAACTTAAGAGTAGTAACCTAAGGATCTTTATAGTATCTAAATATACTAAAGACAAGTTAATAAACGAACTAGGATAGATATAGAAGATACTCCCTAGTACTATAGTAGAGGCTCTAATATACTAGATACTAGTTAATAGTTTTAGGATCGTAGGATTTAATCCTAAGGACCTAAGCTATATCTATAAGATCTAGAAAGAGAACGGAAGACTCTACCTAAATCTTAAGATCCTAACCCTAACCCTAACCCTAACCCTAACCTCTATTCCGACCTATTGCCTTCTAACGTTATTGTAGACCTAGAAATCGAGGTAATCGTATATTAGTATATATAAGAGAAAAAGCTAAAGAAGGCTTATAAGTAGTACTATAGTAAGAATACGGAGTAGGTAGAGAAAGATACGATATAGGATCTCCTATTTCTTAGTTATAGATTATAAGAAGTAGTAATTATAAAGAAAGATATAATATAGAATCTCCTATTTCTTTCTTTTTTTTAGGAGATATAAAGAAAAATAGTAATATATCTCTCTAAAACAATATATACTACTATTATACGTAGTTTAGTATAGCGAAGAGATATACTATAGTCTTCTATTTTTCTAAGGCCTACTATATCGTATTACTAGTCGATCTATATCTTATCCTTTCTCTTATTCTTCTTCGATCCCTATATAAGATATCTCGAACTACGAGGAAAGTATAACGCCCTATAGCTTCTAGGAATCGTTATATTATATTTCTATATTAAGAGGATTAGATATATTTTATCCTATATCCTCTCTTCTATATAGGAATATCGTTTCGAGCTCGATATTATCTTTAGAACTCCTCTAGTAGGACTCGAGAGATCTTATAGAAGCGCTAGGCTCTACTATAGGAGTATACTAAGGATATATAGAGAGGATACGTTAATAGTAACGATAATATATTAAGGCCTAATTTCGATAGGAGTCTATAGCTAGACTCGAATCCGACTTTTACTATAGGATCTTAGTATTAAAGTAGTAATATATAGAAGGGGCTATCTACTATAAACCCTACTAGAACCTATTTATTCTTATCTTTATAGATCTACTAGTATTTCTAGTATTTCTTAGATATATCCTCTAAATCCTTAATAGTAGGTATTTCTCTATAGTTATAGTATAGGTAATATTCGAATAGCGATTTAATTATCCTATACTATAATAGGTTCTTCTTCTACGTAGGGTTTCTCTCTTATCCTATAGTAGCTTAGTATCTAGCTACGAGTTGTTTATTAAAATCGCTATACTCTCGCTAGAGTCGTTAACTATTGCTCCTATAGTATCTTTCGCTTTAGGCCTACGAGTATAGATATTAGTATAGGTAATTTCTCGATATCGGATTAGTCTATCTTACGCCTAGCCTCGCTACTCTATATAGGATTCGATAGAGGTAAGGAATATTAGGCTCTTACCTCGTCGTCCCTCTCTATAGTTAAGGATATAATAGCTATAGAGGTCTAACGCTAGGGGCGTAGTTAGCTACGTAACCTAGAGTCGTCGATTATTACTACTATAGTATCTTTAGCTTAAGGCCTACTAGCTTAGCGCTACTAGTAGTACCTCTAGCTCTACTATAGATATTAGTATAGTCTATCTTACGCCTAGCCTTACTACTCTATTAAGGGTTTAGTAGAGGTAAGGGATAGTAGGCTCTTACCTTACTATCCCTTCCTATAGTTAAGGGCGCGACGACTACGGAGGTCTAACGCTAGGGACGTAGTTAGTTACGTTATCTAGAGTCGTCGATTATCGCTACTATAGTATCTTTAGCTTTAGGCCTACTAGCTTAGTACTACTAGTAGTACCTCTATCTCTACTATAGATATCGATATAGGTAATTTCTCGATATTAGATTAGTCTATCTTACGCCTAGCCTCGCTACTCTATATAGGGTTTAGCGAAGGTAAGGGATAGTAGACTCTTACCTCGTTATCCCTCCCTATAGTCGAGGGCGCAATAGCTATAGAGATCTAATACTAGGGACGTAGTTAGCTATCCTACCTAGAGTTATTAATTGTCGCTACTATAGTATCTTTAGCTTTAGGCCTACTAGCTTAGCGTTACTAGTAGTACCTCGCGTATCCTATTAGTCTATCTCGTACCTATCCTTAGTACTTCTTATAGAGCTCGACTAAGGTAAAGGATAGTAGATTCTTATCTCGCTAGTCCTCTCCCTAGTCGAGGGCGCGATAGCTATAGAGGTCTAACGCTAGGAACGTAGTTAGTAGCCTAGCGTAGAGCCGCTAAGGAAGGGACTATATATATTAGGCTTAATTATCTCTAAGATAGGAATAGTAAGTACTCCCTACTCGCCTATACGAGGTCGAAGGTTTCCTAGTATAAGTAATAAGTTATTATCCGGTAACGCTTAGTATTACTATTAACTAAGTTATTATAACGTTAGCTAGTATCCGAGCTATATCGCGCCGAGCCTAATAGTAATAGAAATCCTATCTAAGATACGAGATAAAGATACTATTCTACTAAAGTAAGTATATAGACTTAAACTATATCTATAGAGTTATCTTTCGGGATAGCTTAATAAAGAATCGGCGCTCGATTTATAATCGAAGATAGTAACGATAAGGATACTAGATTATCTACTATACCTCGAGATAGTCTCGAGGATAGACCTCTCTAGAGGATAGAGCTACGTTATAATATCTCGGTCCTTCTAGTACTCCCTCTCGTAGACTTAATAGATTATAGTAAGTACTATATAATCGAACCTATATAACGGCCCTCTATCTCTACTAACAAGGTTAGGGTTAGCTAGATAAAAGAAGAAGAGGTCCTAGACTTCGTAAAGTAGAAAGGTATAGAGATCTTCTATAAGGCCTATATAATGTCCCTTAATAACGACCTCGACCGAGCGTTAAAAGATAGACTAGATACGCTACGACTAGTAAACAAAGTCAAGATTATCGATAGATCCGAGATAGTCTAGAAGGAGCGAAATATAGTAAAGAATAGTATTAAGAAGAAGAAAGAGTATCTTGTCTATATTCCCTTATAAACGAAATTCAAATACGATTTTATTTATTCTATTAACTAGCGACTCGGAAGAGCGAAATAGGGCGTAGGGTTCGATAGAGGTAAAGGATAGTAGGCTCTTCCTTCGCTATTCCTTACTATAGTAGAGAGCGCGATAGCTATAGAGATCTTACGTAGTAGATACGACTAGCTATTTTACCTAGAGTTAATCGCTCCTAACGTATAATAATACGTCTAGTAGATCTTATACGAAGCCTCTAATATATAAACGAGCGTTAAAAGATAGACTAGATACGTAACGACTAGTAAACAAAGTTAAGATTATTAATAGATACGAGGTAGTCTAGAAGAAGGAACTAAATATAGCGAAGAATAGAATCGAATAGAAGTAAAAGTATCTCGAGAATATCTTTAATAGGAAATAGGATTCGATAGAGGTAAAGGATAGTAGATACTTACCTCGCTATCTCTCTCTATAGTAGAGGATACGATAGCTATAGGATCTTACGTAGAGGGCGCGACTAGCTATCTTACCTAGAGTAAATCGCTACCGATATATAATAGTATATCCTAGGAATCTTCTACGAAGCCGATAACCTCGACTAAGGATTAGAATATAGACTAGATACGCTACGACTAGTAAATACCGTTAATCTAGAAGAAGGAACTAAATATAGTAAAGAATAGTATCGAGATAGAGAAAGACTATCGCGAGAATATCTTGCCTATACTTTCTTAGAAGTCTCTATAAACGAAATTTAAATACGGTTTTATTTATCCTATCGACTAGTAACTTGGAAGAGTACTTAGGGTTTAGTAGAGGTAAAGGATAGTAGGTTCTTACCTTACTATCCCTCTCTATAGTAGAGGACGTAATAGCTACGTAGATCTAATACTAGGGACGTTATCGGTTGCCTAGCGTAGAGCTACTAATATAGAGACTATATACCTAAAGATAGAGAATACTTAATATAGAAGGCTAATAGGAGGGATCCTACCGCTTCCCTATCGTATATCTCTATAGAAGATATAGAGTCT
This sequence comes from Pseudocercospora musae, assembly GCA_001578225.1. Lineage (NCBI taxonomy): Eukaryota > Fungi > Ascomycota > Dothideomycetes > Mycosphaerellales > Mycosphaerellaceae > Pseudocercospora > Pseudocercospora musae. Next base: position 8,979 of record LFZO01000498.1, read on the forward strand.
TATACTCCTTACTAAGTAGATTTCGGCTAAGGGAAAGAATAGTAGGATCTTACCTTACTATTCCTCTCTATAGTCGAGGACGTAACGGCTATAGAGGTCTAACGCTAGGGACGTAGTTAGCTATATTATCTAGAGTCGTCGATTATTACTACTATAGTATCTTAAGCTTTAGGCCTACTAGCTCGGCGCTACTAGTAGTACCTATCGTATCTTAGGATTTAGGATTATATTTAGAGGAAGGATCTCTCCCTAAGGCTTCCTTTTTATTAAGATAGCTACTATACTAATTTACTTTACTATATTTACTCTATTCCTTAACTTAGATCTAGCTACTAACTTTCTTCTACTTTTAATTCTATTCTTCTTTAACCTATTCCTATCTTTAGATACTATTCTACTAAAGTAAGTATAGGAAGCGTTATCTTTCTAGATTACTAGATAAAGAATCGATATCCGATTTATAATTAGAGATAGTAATAGTAAGGATACTAGATTATCTACTATGCCTTAAGATAGTTCTAAGGAAGGAGCTATACTATAATATATCGGTTCCTCGATAGTCTCGCCTATAGGATCTAGTATTCCCTCTCGTAGACTTAATAAATAATAGTAAGTACTATATTATCGAACCTATATAACAATCCTCTATCTATATAGATCTTATATTTATCGAGCTCCCTAGCGATAAGGTAGGGATTAGCTAGATAAAAGAAGAAGAGGTCCTCGACTTCGTAAAGTAGAAAGGTATAGAGATCTTCTATAAGGCCTATATAATGTTTCCTAATAACGACCTCGATCGAGCGTTAAAAGAGAGATAAGATACGCTACGATCGGTAAACAAAATTAAGATTATCGATAGATTCGAGATAGTCTAGAAGGAGCTATATATAGCGAAGAATAGTATTAAGAAGAAGAAAGAGTATCTCGAGAACCTATTACCTATACTTTCTTTAGAGTCTTAATAAACGATAGACGAATAGGATCTTATTAATCCTATCGACTAGCGACTTAGAAGAGCGAAATAGGGCGTAGGATTAGATAGAGGTAAAGGATAGTAGATACTTACCTCGCTATTCCTCTCTATAGTTAAGGAATCGATAGCGATAGAGGTCTAATATAGAGGTCGCGGCTATCTATCTTATCTAGAGTTTATCGCTATCGACGTAGAATACTATATCTAGTAAATCTTCTATAAAGCCTATAAACCGTATCTTAACGATAACCTAGAACGAGTATTAAAAGATAGACTAGATACGCTACGACTAGTAAGTAAAGTCAAGATAATTAATAGATACGAGACGATCTCGAAGGAGCTATATATAGCGAAGAATAGTATCGAAAAGAAGAAAGAGTATCTCGAGAACCTATTACCTATACTTCCTTTAGAGCCCTAATAAACGATAGATAAATAGGGATTTATTAATCCTATTAACGAGTAACTCGAAAGAGCGAAATAGGACGTAGGATTAGACGAAGGTAAGGATTAGGGCGCTAACCTCGCTATCCCTCCCTATAGTCGAGGATACGATAGCTATAGAGATCTAATACTAGAGGCCTAGCTACCTTATCTAGAGTAAATCGCTACTAATATATAATAGTATATCTAGTAGATCTTCTACGAAGTTTCTAAAATATACCTAAACGATAACCTCGAACGAGGATTAAAAGATAGACTAAATATACTATAACTAGTAAATAACGTTAAGATTATTAGTAGATCCGAGATAGTCTAGAAGAAGGGACTAAATATAGCGAAGAATAGTATCGAAGTAGAGAACGAGTATTATAAGAACATCTTGCCTATATATCCTTAGGAGTCCTAATAAACGAAATTTAGATACGAATTTATTAATCCTATTAACTAGTAACTCGAAAGAGTAAGATAGGATATAGAGTTCGATAGAGGTTAAGGATAGTAGATACTTACCTTACTATTCCTCTCTATAGTTAGGACTATAGTAGCTATAGAGATATAACGCTAGGGACGTAGTTAGTAGCCTAGCGTAGAGCTACTAGGAAAGAGATTATATATCTAAGACTAGAGTATCTACCTATATAACGTCGAAGGCTTTATAGCTATATAATAGTAAATACCTATTAGTATTATATCTTCGATTACTCTATTACCTACTCTAGATAGAACCCTATAGGCTATAACCGCTATTACTACTACTACTACGACTCCTAATAGTAGTAGTATATCTCTAAAAGATATCCTTAAGACTATTAGTAGTCGAAGCTATAAGCTTAATAACTCTCCCTCCTTAGTAATACTACTATTACTTCCGAAATTTGTTATTAGAGACTAGTCTACTAGCGACCGGTAATTAAAGTTAAGACTATTAATAGATATAAGATAGTCTAGTAAAGAATAGTATTAAAAAGGAGATAGAGTATCTCGATATATTTCCTTTAGAGTCTCTATAAACGTAATATAAATACGATTTTATTAATCTTATTAACTACTAACTTAGAAGAGCGAAATAGGACGTAGGATTAGATAGAGGTAAAGGATAGCGAGTACTTACCTTCCTATCCTTCTCTATAGTCGAGGATATAGTAGCTATAGAGGTATAACGCTAGGGATATAGTTAGTAGTATAGTACTAAGATCGAGGCTATATATATAAGGCTAGAGTATTCCTTAGATAGGGATCGTAAGTATTCTCTAGTTACTTATACGAAGTCGAAGGTTTACTAGTATAAGGGATTAGTTATTATCTAGTAACGCTTAGTATTACTATTAGATAAGTTATTATAACGTCGCTCTACGGAGTCCGTTCTATAGCTAGTATTCGAGCTATATTACGCTAAATCCGATTGCGATAGGAACCCTTATATAAGATATAGAATAAAGATACTATTTAGCTAATATAAGTATATAGACTTAAACTATATCTAGAGAGATAGTCGCTAGACGAAGAATCGATATCCGGTTTATAACTAAAGATAGCGATAGCGAGGATACTAGATTATCTACTATGCCTTAAGATAGTTCTAAGGATAGTTCTCTAGTATAGAAGAAGCTACGCTATAATATATCGATTCCTTAACTATCTCGACTATAGGATCCGACTATAGGAATAGCGCCTTCTACTATAGACTTAATAGATAATAGTTAGTCCTATATAATCGAACCTATATTATAGACCTAACCTACTATAGATCTTATATTTATCGAGCTTCCTAGTAACGAGGTAGTAGCTAGCTAGAGGAAAGAAGAGGTCCTCGACTTCGTTAAGTAGAAAGGTATAGAGATCTTCTACGAAGCCTATAACTAAACGATAACCTCGAACGAGGATTAAGAGATAGGCTAGATACGTAATAACTAGTAAACAAAGTTACGATTATCTATCGCTCTAAGACGATCTAGAAGGAACCGAATATAGTAAAGAATAGTATTAAGAAGGAGAAAGAGGACCTCGGGATCGTCTCTAATAGAACGTAGGGATAGATAGAGGTAAAGGATAGTAGGTCCTTACCTCGCTATACCTCTCTATAGTAGAGGGCGTAATAGTTCTAGGAATCTAACGTAGAGGGCGTAACTAGCTATCTTACCTAGAGTAAATTACTACTAATATATAAGAGTACGCCTAGTAGCTCTTCTACGAAGCTAATAAAATATACCTCTAAAATAACCTCGAATAGGGATTAATAGATAGACTAGATACGCTACGACTAGTAATTAAAGTTAAGATTATTAATAGTTACGAGATAGTCTAGTAAAGGATAGTATCGAAAAGGAGAAGAAGTATCTCGAGAATATATTATCTACGCTTCCTTTAGCGAAAGACAAATAGGATATTATTAATCCTATCGACTAGTAACTTAAAAGAGCGAAATAGGACGTAGGGTTAGATAGAGGTAAAGGATAGTAGGTACTTACCTCGCTATTCCTCTCTAGAATCGAGAACGCGTTAGCTATAGAGATCTAATACTAGGAAAGAGATTACTTAGGATAGAGTAACCCTTAGATAGGAACTACGAGTATCCCTAACTCGCCTATATAACGTTATAGGTTCTATAGCTATATAATAGTAAATACCTATTAGTATTATATCTTCGATTACTCTATTGCCTACTCTAGATAGAATCCTATAGACCGTAACTACTATTACTACTACTACTACGACTCCTAATAGTAGTAGTATATCTCTAAAAGGCGTCCTTATAACTATTAGTAGTTAAAGCTATAAGCTTAACGACTCTCCCTTCTCGATAACGCTACTATTCTTTCTAAAATTTATCGTTAGAGACTAGTCTACTAGTAAAAGCTCGATCGTAACTCTATATAATACTCTACTAAGATATCTATACTAAATACCTATTTCAAATTATAACTATAGTATAGTAAGACTAAGTAGATCTCTAGAAGTATATAGTTACGATTCTTCGTAAATATATATATAGTACTTACTATATTACTAGATTGTATAGTATAGAGTTTAATCGCTAGTAGATCTATAATAAGACTAGACTAGAGTTAATACTACGCTATACGTAGTTAGTAGTCCTTAATCTAGATAAAGACTTTAATATATTTAAGGACCCTATAGTAGTAGTACTAATTAAGAATAGTATTAGATTTTCTTAGTTATTATATAGTAATACTTAGTATTACTATCGGATAAGTTATTATAACGTTACTCTACGAAGTCTATAGATACGTTCTAAATATAAACTATTATAGTCGATATATCTTATAAGATAGTAGTCTCGTAGGCTCGGATCGCTATTAATACGATATTGCTCTCTATAACGAGCTATATAATCGAGACGTCTATAGATAAGAAGGATATAGAGATCTATAACGAGCCTCGCTACGCGTTTAGACTAATAGGTAGTATCCTAGTATTAGGCTATTAGAAGATATCGTATCTCGATTAGGATAATCTATAGGCGAGTATCGCCTACGAGGGCCTAGGATTAGGATTAGGATAAATCTTAGTACTAGTAAGCTTCCTAAACTACTCGTACTAGAGCGAGACTAGTATTATCTAGAGGCCTCTAGAAAGGGAAAAATACTAGTATTAGTTTAAAGGAAGCTCTCTAGCTCGATTAATTAGGAGACTAATATCTTCGTTATTAACTTTATATTTAATATTCTATAAAAACCTAGAGAAAAATAATATCCTCTTTAGGTTAAGAAGGAAAGGAAGAAGAGGAAAGACTTACTCGTAGAATAAGAGTAGTCCTATCCTTCTTCTACTTCGTTCCTATATCCTCTTCTTCGTTACTAGTAGAGAGAATAGAGGAAAATCTTAGTACTAGTAAGATAACTAGATTACTCGTATTAGGGCAAGATAGCTCGCGTACTTATAGTAGGAATATCCTCTCTTCTAGTACTATATACGAGTCGTACTTACGAATATAACTAGCTTTAGCTACTAACTTTCTTCTACTTTTAATCCTATTTTTCTCTAATCTATTTCTACTAGATCGAGATACTATTCTACTAAAGTAAGTATAATATCTCTATAGGATTATCTTTCTAGATTACTAGACGAAGAATCGACGTCCAATTTAGAATTAGAGATAGCGATAGTAAGGATACTAGATTATCTACTATATCTTAAGATAGTCCTAAGGATAGATCTCTAGTAGGGAAGGAGCTATACTATAACGTATTAGTTCCTCGATAGTCTCGACTATAGGATCTAACTATAGGAAAAGTATCTCCTATCGTAGACTTAATAGATAATAATAAGTCCTATATAATCGAATCTATATTATAGACTAAGTCTACTATCGATCTTATATTTATCGAGCTTTCTAGTAACTAGGTAGTAGCTAGCTAAAGGAAAGAAGAGGTCCTTAACCTTATATAGTAGAAAGGTATAGAGATCTTCTACGAAGCCTATAAAATATATTCTAACGATAACGTTAAACGAGGATAGAAAGATAGACTAGATAGGTAGTAACTAGTAAACAAAGTTAAGATTATCTATAGATCCGAGATAGTCTAGAAGAATATAGTAAAGAAGAGTATTAAAGAGAAGAGAGAGTATCTTAAGAATATCTTATATATAGTATAGGGTTTAACGAAGATAAAGGATAGTAAGTTCTTACCTCGCTATTCCTCTCTATAGTAGAGGACACGATAGCTCTAGGGATCTTACGTAGAGGATATAACTAGCGATCTTATCTAGAGTAAATTACTACTAATATATAATAGTATATCTAGTAGATCTTCTATATAGCCTATATAACGTATCTCTTCGAATAAGTATAGTAAGATAGACTAGATATACTACGACTAGTAACAAAGTCTAGATAATTAATAGATACGAGATAGTCTAGATAAAGGGACTTAATATAGTAAAGAATAGTATCGAAGAGGAGGAAGAGTATCTCGAGACTATCTTTAATAGGACGTAGGGTTCGACTAAGGTAAAGGAAGACTAGTACTTACCTCCCTATCCCTTTCTATAGTTAAGGAAGAGGTCTAACGCTAGGGAAGAGACTATATACTAGAGGCTAGATTATCTCTAGTATATATAAGACTATATTATTCCTAAGATAGAAACTATAAGTATTTCCTACTTATCTATACGAAGTCGAAGGTTTCCTAATATAAGGAATTAGTTATTATATAATAACGCTTAGTATTACTATTAGATTAGTTATTATAACGTTATCCTATAGAGTCTATAGGTACGTATCGAATATAAACTATTATAGTTAATATATCTTATAAGGTAGTTATCTCGTAGGCTTAGATCGCTATCGATATAATATTACTCTCTATAATAGGCTATATAGTCGAGACGTCTATAGGCGAGAAGATTATAGAGATCTATAACGAGCCTTACTATACGTTTAGATAGATAGGAAGAGCCTAAGTATAGCGTAACTAGAAGATATCCTATCTTAGTTAGGAGGATCTATAGGCGAGCGCTTTAGGATAGGTATAGGATTAGAATTAGGATAAATCTTAGTACTAGTAAGCTTCCTAAACCGCTTATACTAGAGCGAGACTAGTATCGTTTAGAGGCTTCTAGGAAGGGAAAAATACTAGTATCGATTTAAAGAAGCCTCCTTAGCTCGATTAATTAGAAGACCGATATCTTCGTTATTACCTTTATATTTAATATTCTATAAAAACCTAGAGAAAAATTATATCCTCTTTAGATCGAGAAGGAAAGGAAGGAGAGGGAAGACTAACTTATAGTATAAGAGTAGCCCTATCCTCCTTCTACTTCGCTCCTATATCCTCTCCTTCGTTACTAGTAGAGAGGATAGAGAGAAATCTTAGTACTAGTAAGGTAACTAAATCGCTCGTATTAGAGTAAGCCTAGTATCGCTTAGCTTAAAGAGGGATTATTAAGTTAATAAATCGAGAGATCGATATTACTATACTATATCTAGTATTTTATATAAGGAAAATTATAGTCTACCTAGATCGAAGGGAAAAGGAAGGAACTACGTCCTCTTCTTTATTAGCCTCCTAGATCCTATAGGTATCGTAGGCCAAGTACGATACTACTATCCTAAAGATCTTATAGATAGATATCGGGTTTAGATTACTTTATCTAAGTTATTATCTAGTAACGCTTAGTAGTACTAACTACTAACTTATTATTACGTTCCTATCCTAACTCTCTATAAGGTTATAGCTTACTATACTACTATAGCGTCCCTTCTATCGATAGTCGCTATCCTCGCGTTCTAGCTTATAGAAGAACTATACTTCCTCTAGCTCGCTTCCTTCCCTACCTACTTCCTAGCTAAGCTAAAGCGCCTATAAAGCTAATCGACTAATCTAGCCTCGTAAAGCTAAACCTTCCCTATTCTTTATCTATTCCTTCCTAGCTAAGCTTAGGTATCTATAAAGCTACTACTCCTAGAGTAAGTAGGCTAACTAGCGTTATAGTTTACGAAAGAGCCTCGAGAGTATCCTCGTTATCCCTAGATTAGTAAGCGAGTAGGCTAATTAGTATTAGTCTTAGATCTCGTAATTCCTAATCTAATTTAGCTAGATACTTTTAGGACTAATATAGTTCCTTTCTAATCTAGCCTAGTATATATACTTCTCTATATCTAGGCTATTCCTTTCCTTCTATTTCTCTATATCTTTATCTTTAGGTTTACTATCGATGCCTTCCTCCTCTAACCTATCCTACTACTTCCCCCTCCTTACTCGCTATATATCTTAGTAGTCCTTATCTTTAAGAATATCGCCCTACTAGTTAATAGGATACTAGATAATTCCTCTCTTATCTACTACCTTATTAGTACCCTCGATACCTATAGCGTAGTAGAGTAAGTAGTAGTAGTAGCTTTTAGCCTTAGTTAATCCTAATATAGACCCTAGGCTACCTATAGCTATAGTATTCCTTAGCGTAATCTAGAAGAAGGATAATATAATAGTAGTCGATACTATCTTAGCTTTAGTAGAAAAAGTACTCTATAATAAAGGAAAGGCTAAGCTAGATATAGAAGGAGACGCGAGCGTAGCTACGACCGATAAGGCTAGTACTCTAGTAGTTAGTATAGGAGATATAGTTCCTCTTACTTATCCTTAGCCCTTCGCTTACTATCTTATAGATCCTCTAGTAGATCCTTCGTTAAATATAGTAGATATAGTTAATATAGTAGATACGATAGATATAGTAGATATAGTAGATCTAGTAGATATAGTAGATCCTATAGTAGACGTAGTAGATACGATAGATCCTATAGTAGATATAGTAGATATAGCGAATCCTATAGTAGACCTAATAGTAGATACTATAGTAGACTCGATAGTAGTTCGCTTTATATCTATCTATATTACTTTCTCTACTATCGAGCCTAGTCTCCTTGCTATCCTTAAGACGTAGTACGTTTCTTATAACTCTAGTCTAGGGAAGTTAATAGACGCCTCTATCGACCTTACTAGTAGGCTAGCTATCTATCGCCCTCCTATCGAGAAGTATACTAAAGTAAGGAGAGTAAGGAGTAATATCTAGTAGTCGATTATTAGTATCCTTAAGTCTCTAGCTATAGTACTTAAGGCGATTATAACTAAGGCTACTACTCGATAGATACTCTATAACCTTTAGGAGTATCTCGCTAACGAGGCTCGTAGGATTAGTATCTAGAAGGCCTATCTATTAGAGTATTAGTCGATTATCGAGAGTATCTACTAGGATCCTAAAGTTATCCTATTTCTTAGACTCCTCGATTCTACTATCTAGATAAAGGAGGAGTTTTAGTAGATTCTTCCTAACTATATCTATAATACTATCGATTATAGGAAGAGGTACTAGATCTTAATTACTAACTACCTCTATACTATTACTAATAGTTAGAGGAAGGACTAGTAGAAGGTCCTCTATAAGAAGGATCCTAAGCTTCTTCTAGCGAAGCGCTATAAGGTAGTTAGTTAGAAGGGAGCTAGTAGGAAGGCTAGCCTAATCTACGATTCTATCTACTAGCCCTAGGACCTCCTTAAGTATCTAAAGTAACTCGTATAGTATAGCTATACGCTCGAGTAGTTCTATATCTATACCTATCTCTAGGTAAACTACTATAGTAATCCTATTAAGTAGAGGTAGCTCTCCCTAAAGGGAATCCTAGCTATCCTATATCTAATCTTCCTTAACGTCGTTATAATCCTTAATAGCTAGGAAGCTAGCTTTATCCTATAGGACCTCCTCGAGTAGGCAACGTACGATCCTACTATACTTAGTATTACTTCCTAGTACTAAAGGTAGTTAGAGAAGGAAGAGAGGGAGTAGATAAAGTAGAATAAGGCGAGGAAGGTAGAGGAGTAGAAGTAACGATAATAGATAGTAAAGGCAAGGAAGATAGAGATAAAGATAAAGAAGGTAGAGATAGAGATAAGGAAGGCGAAGACGAAGGCGAAGGCGAGGAAGATAGAGAGCGCGTAGGCCTTAGCTACTATCTATCGACTACTACTAGGACTATACTAGAAGGAAAGGCCTTAGAGGTAGATTAAGGTTAGGAATATTCCTAAGCTATTAGAGCCTATTATAGTATTAGATTTAGAGAAGGAAAAGAAGGGAAAAGAGAAGGGAAAGGTAAAGGCGAAGGTAAGGAAGGATATAGAGAAGAAGAAGGAGAAGGAGGAAGTAGAGGAGAAGATAGAGAAGAAGGCGAAGGAGAAGGAGAAGACAAAGGATATAGAGAAGAAGGAGAAGGAGATAGAGGAGCCGTTTCCTTTCTAGAAGTATAAGCTTCTATATACTATCTAGAAAGATAACGATAACTCGCTACTATAGAAGCGAATATAGCTAGTTATATAGAGAGAGTCTATTATCTAGAAGGAAATATATACAATTATTACTAAGGAGGAAGTAGTAGTATCTAACGAGTTCTATAAGCTTCTTAATAAGATAAAGGAGAGATAGTCTACTAGTAGCTTCTACTAGTTCGAGATATATTTCTATCTAATATTACTAGAGCTCGTCTAGTCGCTTACGTTATAGACCTAGTAGACTACGAACGACGCTTCTAAGGAAGGCCTATCCTACGTACGTCTAGAACGCTAACGAGCTTACTAAGGCGATATAGGAAGCCCTCGCTATCGCGTTAGTAATCGTATTACGTTAACTCGATAATTAGTATCTATAGTAGAGTTAGAAGAGGCTCTATTAGATATAGATCCTATCTATAGACTCCTTTACGTTCCTTCTTGTACATTATTCTCTCTATAATTAGTTATTATTCGATATTACTAAGCTATACTATATAATAAGTTAGTAGTATATAGACTAAAATAGGGAAGTCCCTATAGTCTATCCGAGATCTAAGCTAACGTATATCGAGCCTACCTCCTATCTAACCTACTTACGTCTAAGGCTACCTTACTCCTTCGATTAGACTAAGATATATAGGAATTTTACGTTCTATCGTAATTATCGTACTAGTATTTCTAGAGAAATCGAGGAAACTATATATCGCTCCTTCTACCTATCTATCCTAAGGATCTATAGGCTATAGAGGACTACGATCTACTTATAGTCTAATAGTATATAGTACTACCTCTCCTAGCTCGCGTTATCGCTATCTACTTTTAGTAATAGTAAGAGTAGTAGCGAGCTCTTCCCTTACGCTATCTCTCTAGAGTCTAGACTCGAGCGATTCTATAGTCTAGCTACCTCGTTAGAGTAGTTAGGTCTAGAATCCTCGTAGGGAGGGCTAGTATCCTCGATACTCGATAGTAGACTAATATTTCCTCTTCCTATTATATTCTAGTTATCTTATAAGTTAGCTATAAAGAGCTTACCTATTCCTATTACGATTAGTATCTATTATAGTCCTAATAAGGCGAATTCGGCCTAGATCGCCCTCCTATCTAGCGTACTTCCTAGACTACTTCGAATTCTAGTTAGTCTTCCCTAATCGCCTCTATTGTATGCCCTATCGTTTAGAATAGTTAATATACTACCTATATACTAGTAACGAGCTATATAGCTAGGGCTAGATTTCCTCTATTTTTTAACTCCTCTTAGTTACTACTTAGTCTAGTAGAGCTAGGATAGCTACGCTAGTAGATTAACTCCCTTTCTAAGGAACTAGACGTCTATCCCTTAGCGTTACTATTACGTCGGTTACGTTAGATCTTAGTACTATCCTAACGGTACCTCTATATACTACTCTATTAGATCCTATAGATATCTAGTTTCGTAGAAATAGGAGCTCGTACTCTATCTCTATATATACTATGTATTCGCTATATAAGGTATATAGTTCCTAAGGACGCTTTATCCTATATCTATCTCGCTATTTACGCTATATCCCTAATCCTACGTAGTACTATTCCTTACCTATATAGCGCTTACTAGTTACTATTCCTAGAGACCTCCTATCTAAAAGAAGATTCCTAGCTCTCGATTCGATTAGTAATTAAACCTTGTCTCTTCTCTTAATAGAATAAAATAGATTCTATCCTTTAGAAGATTAGCTATTTTATCCTCTATTCCTCTTATCTATATAATTAACGATAATATAAAGTCTCTAATATCGAACTAGTAGGATAAACGGAAAGCGAAGATAACTTTCCTAATAGAGTCTTATATATCGAATAGATAGGATAAACGGGAAGCGAAGAGGACTTTAAATCCTCTACTCCTATCGAGGTCTTATCTATATAATCGACGATAGTATAGAGTCTCTAATATCGACTTATAGATATCGATCGCTAATAACTTCTTCCTATTAATCGAGTCTCGTATATCGAATATTTCGATTATAGGAAATCTCGTCCTTATATCGTCCTTTCTTCTTATCTATATACTACTATATAGTTATAGTCTCGCTACTACCTATTAGTAAAACGTACTTAGAATAAGTAAATATTTATTTCCTTACCTCCTCTATATAGCGCTTAACTAAAAAAAGATATCCTATTCTTTAGAAGATTAGCTATTAAATCCTCTATTCTTATCTATATAATCGACGATAATATAAAGTCTCTAGTAAATAGGAAGTAAAGATAACTTTAAATATTAGGATCTTATCTATATACTTAACGATAACGTAAAGTCTCCTATATCGAATAGGAAGCGAAGATAATCTTCTATATTAGGATCTTATCTATATAATCGATAATAGTATAAAGTCTTCTATATCGAATAGGAAGCGAAGATAAATTTAAATCCTTCGCTCCTTTTATCTACGTAATTAGCGATAGTATAAAGTCTCCTATATCGAATAGATAGGATAGATAGGAAGCGAAGATAACTTTAAACTCTCTATTCCTCTTATCTATATAATCGATAATAGCGTAAAGTCTCCTATATCGAAAAGGAAGCGAAGATAACTTTAAATCCTTCGTTCCTCTTATCTATACGATTAGCGATAGTATAAAGTCTCCTATATCGAATAGATAGGATAGATAAGGAGCGAAGATAACTTTAAATCCTTTACCTCTCTTATCTATATATTTAACGATAGTATAAAGTCTCTTATATCGAATAGGAAGCGAAGATAACTTTAAATCCTCTATCTCTCTTATCTATATAATTAGTAATAGCGTAAAGTCTTCTATATCGAATAGGTAGGATAGATAGGAAGCGAAGATAACTTTAAATCCTCTATCCCTATCGAGGTCTTATCTATATAATTAACGATAGTATTAAGTCTCTAATATCGAACTAGTAGAAATAGATAGGAAGCGAAGATAACTTTAAATCCTCTATTTCTATTAGAATCTTATCTATATAATTAACGATAGTATAAAGTCTTTAATACTAAACTAGTAGAAGCGAAGATAACTTCTTTAAGTCTCCTATTCTAAATATACTAGAATAAACGTTAATCGACGATAACTTATTTATATATCGAATATTAAAATCTCGTCCTTTAATATATCCTCCTTTCTTTACGTTCGTATTCTTTCCTATAATTATAGTCTCTCTACTATAAAACGTACTTAGAATATATAGATATTTATTTCCTTACGTCCTCTATCGTCTACTTCCTATTATAAGGTAATCGGTTACCTATTCTATTCTAATCTAGAATAATCCTTAACCGGTATAGATATTACCTTAACTATAGAGATCTCTTATAAGCGGTTAGGATTAGATCGTATCTATACGATCTATTCCTATCTAGTAGATCGTTATCCTAAACCCTCTACTACTCGAGACTTTCCTTTTCTTATCTAGAGCTAGTATATCGAAAGTATAACGAATAGGTAACTAGGATAGGAATAGAGTAATATAGTCGTACCTCTAGTTAACCTCTACTTATACTAAGTTATCTACCTTCTCTTTATCTACTATAATCCTATTAAAAACTCGTACTACGACTTAGAGGTAATAGTTACTATAGCTATTCTATCTATATATATAGCTCTTACTACGATTTAGGGCGCTAGGCGCTACTACGAAATAAAGTATAGAACTAATAGAGGAATCGATATTCGTTCTAAGCTATTCGCCTTCTTCTATTACCCTACTATAGCCCTATTTACGAAAACGGCCTCCTTACTCTAATAATTACTCTTATAGTTCGTAGAGGCCTACCTCGTTATCTACTATCTCTACTACTCTACTACTACTAACGTCTTCGTCTATCTCTAGAAGAAGTATTCCTCTAATATTACTATTACTTTCGTAACTATAGATGCCTTCCTTACTAACTATCCTAAGGCTAGTATAGTACGCGAGCTATAGGGATACTAGTAGGCCCTCGACTAGTTCCTTCTACTTATATACGCCTATCTCCTCCCTCCTATATAGGAGTAGTAGTATCCTATTACTAGATACGAGTATCCGTTTAAGGCCTAGGACTAGGCGAAGTTCGTAATAGAGGCAAAGCGCTATCTAAAAGATTAGTATACTAACTAGGTATCTAAGCTAAGTATCCTTAAGGAAAAGGTAATTCTCTAGTAGATTATTACTAGGCTAGCGATATATATCTAGATCGAGTCCCCTATCCTAAGTATTCCTTTATTCTATATACTCTTTCCTATCCTTTCCTTTCCTATTATAGTTAACTTAAGTATACTTATAGTAGCTATAATATCGACCTATCGTAGTCTCGTATACGTATAGCTTATAGAATATCTCGCTAGGAATCGCTCTAGTATCTCTTTAGACTAAACTACTATAAGCTTCTTCTTCTACTTTCCTATTACCTTTCTTACTAAGTACTATCTAGTAGGACTTCTAGACTAGCTAGCTACTCTACTATACTAGGAAGGCCGTTAGTATCCTCTAGGTACTCGCTATCCTTCTAGGAAAGAAGGAGTTAGTAGAGATCTCCCTAGTTAATCTCTAGATAGTATTAGTCTTCTAGTAGAGCTACGATTGTATTCTACTCCTAAATAACGTTACGAGTAGCCTCCTCTAGAGTCCCTAGCTATAGTTAACTAGTAACGCGTACTAGCTACTAAGGATCCTAAGGAAGAGTATTAACTAGTATATCGTAATCTTCGTCTACCTCGTCTACTTCCTTCTCTAGAACTAGGAGGACTAGTACGTAGAACGTCTATCTACTATAGGCCTCTAGCTTACTATATTAGAGAACGATATCCTTAAGTAGATTATAGTAACGCTAGTCCTCGACTTCGCTACTATAGTCCCTATCTAGGAGTAGGCCCTTCTAGATCTTTTCTATATACTCTTTATCTAGATCCTTCTAGGAAAGTCTCTTACCTAGCTATATTCTATCTTTACCTTCTTTACTATCCTTACGATCGACCTATCTAGGATCTATATACGTGCCCTATACGAGATCTTATCCTTCCTCGCTTACCTTATCTATAATATCTATATCTTCTTTATAGAGGCCTACTTTCCTATAGGTATAACTAAGTCTATAGTAGAGGCCCTAGTACGCTTCTCGGCTAACTAGAATACCTACCTCGTTACTAGTATATTTACGGATATAGGTAAGCTAATTCCTTTCCTTATACTTAGTAAGACGTATATATAGGAGTATACGAACTAGGGATAGGCGTTCTAGACTAACGATAGTCCTAATAGGCTTTGCCTCTACTTTAACTAGTACTAAATCCTAATAGATACCTTCTACTTATACTTCGTTAAGGATCTCCTTTAGAAGATATAGGAGGTATTCTAGTACGACGTCTTCCTTCTATCTAGCTATTATAGCGAGTTCGTCCTTTTCCTTAGCTATATCGTTAACGATCTCGAGTCTAAGATACCTAGCTACTCGTTCGTAATAGATCTAGATAACGCTAACTACTTCGACCTCGTAAGCCTAATCCTTAGTATCTATCTCGCGTAGGCTATAGAATAGGGACTTATAGTTTCTTAGAGTATAGAGCTCCTTTTCCTACTAATAAAGAAGTAGAAGGCCTAGATCCTAGAGTACTTTATAGCTATATCTAGCTTCCTCTAGCTCTACGCTATCGTCCTATACGTAAGTAGCTCGTAGTTAGTCTATAGGACTAAGTACGTCTACGTCCGATAGTAGAATAGGACTAGTCTAGATAAGGCCTATATAACGTTCGTTATTAATAGTAATCTCGTAGTCTACCTAATACTTAATAGGAATCCTAACTAGAGCTAGTAGTTTATACTAAAGTACTACTACCTAGCGCTAGGCAAGATACTTATCCTCTATATTAGTATAGTTATTCCCTTCCTAGAGGTACTCGTAACTACTATATAGTTATCTCTCTCCTATAGACTAAGTATCGATTTCCTCTAGATTAATTAGGAATATACTAGGCCTAAACTCGCTATTCTATTATCGAAGGCCCTATACGCCTCGCTAGCTAAGTACTCTAGCTACTATCTCGATACATAGTTCTAACTACTTATATACTAGAATATTATAGCTACTATCTTATAGAGATAGATTAGCGAGTAGATAACGAATCTACTCTACTAGGAGATACTTAAGAAGAAGGATAGAAAGGAGGATAAGGACGAGGATAGCCTAGAGGGACTAAGCTATAATACTAGTAATACTCTCTAGATAGTAGAGGAGTTCCTTACTAGATAGGGCCCTCGTATTAGATAGATATAGTATACGATTCTTATTTAGCTTATAGGTAGCCTTAGTACTAAGATCTTCGATCTAGCGAAGTACTATAATAAGATATAGTAGAGTACTATCTATCTACTACTTAGCGAGATTATAGAAGAGGGCTTAGTTATTAGTCGATATCGCTAAGCTATACTAACTACTAAGTTAGCTAGATTAGAGAAGGATTCGAAAGTAGATAGATTAGTTATTAGTTAGTATTACTAAGCTATACTAACTAATAAGTTAGCTAGACTAGGAAAGGACTAGGATTAGAATAGATTAGTTATTAGTTAGTATTACTAAGCTATACTAACTAATAAGTTAGCTAGACTAGAAGAGGACTAGAATAGCTTAGATAGCTTAAGCTATATAGATAACTTAGATAACGACTTCGATAGTAGTTACTATTCTAGCGACTATCCTACTACTACTAATACTAACGACGAGGGCCCTAACGACTACTTCGATAACTATCCTAATTTCCTCTTTACTAACGCTACTAACTCTCTCCTTTCTACTACTAATACTATTCGTTTCTTTTCTATTAATACTATTAACTTCCTTCTTCCTACTACTAACGCTATCTATTCCTTTCCTATCGACGCTACTAATACTACCTATCCGTTTTCTACTAACGCTATCGATACTATCTATTCCTTTCCTACTAATAACTACTATCCTATACCTTAGCTCCTTTTCCCTTTCCTTAACTAGAATAGTATCGTCTACTACGTTCTTAGGATCTTCCTAGATTATTCTATTACCTATTAGAGCCTCGAGTAGGAGTAGATACTTAACGCTATCCTTGCTATAGAACCTAGCTACTATATAGTATTCCTAATCGTTCTCCTAACTAGTAGAAATAAGACTCTCCTCTTCTAGATTCCTATTCTTCTAGAGATTCCTAAGAGTAGTTACTTTACTACTATTATCGTTTTCTATACTATTCTCCTTAACTAACTCGTTATAAGGGTATAGGTAGTAGGTCTCCTAGTAGCGAGATAGACTAGGCCCTAGTACGCTCTCTAGGATTTCCTTATCTTTATAAGTACTAACTAGATTAGTAGGAATACGGGTTTCGTTACGTAGATAGAGCCTTAGGTCTAGTTAGGAGTCCTCTAACGAATCTTCTATAACGAGGCCTACGTTAGCGTCGTCTATACCTACTAGTATCTAGTACTCTATAGCCTCGATAGGATTAGGACGCTTAGCTATTCTATCTTCCTCCTTATTACTATAGTATCCTTATTCCTAGAGGAATTCTTCTACTACGTATATAGGTATAATACTAGTAACGTAGAGTTCTAGGTTATTTATATAAGTAGCTATTACGCTAAGATCGCCTACTTCGTTTATTAACTTAAGGAGAGGAGTTCTAAATAGAACTATATTAAGGGAATTCTCTATCTAGCTAATTAGGATCTTTATAACTAGGCTAGCTAGGGAATTATCTTCGTATAGTTAGTCTAGGAGGCCTATATACTTAGGAAGTAGCTTAGCTATCTAGACGTCCTAGTAGGTTAGTTTAGGTTAGATTTAGGTTAAAAACCGAACCTAACCTAATTGTCTAGGTCTAATCTTAGGAAACTAGAAGTTTGTCTAGATTTAAAACCGAAAATTAAATAGGTATATAGCGAAAAATAGAAATATTAGAAAAGTAGAAATAGTAAAATATCGAGATAGAGAACATTATTATTTATATATACTACTATTATCGTAGTCTATAAGAATAGAGTAGTTATTTCTTTCTATAATATAGTACTAATAGCTATCCTTCTAGTCTTTTATTACTTATAGCGGTTCTTATATAGATTCTCGCTAATGTCTATATCTCTAATAAAGATACTATAGTCCTTTAGAAGTAAACTTAGTATAATAATATCCTTCTACTAAATAGTAATACGCTTAGTATAAATAGCTAGTAAGTTAATAGCTATATAGAGTTAGTATATATTAAGGAAGTTAGGAAGTAATATATACTCGAAAAAGGTTATAAGATATACTTTAGAGGCCTTATATAAAGGCTTAATAGTATTAAACTAGTAGTAGAACTCGATAGTACCTATAATACTAATATCGTAGATAATCTATTTAACTAGTCTCTAAAAAGGTACTTACGCGATTATAAGATTAGTAGACATTTATATAGTCTTAATCTACTATAATGCGTTTTCTAAAAGATAATTAGTTATAGCTAGCTATATAGCTAGCTATATAGCTAGCTATATAAAGAGTAGAACTTACTACCTAGGCGTCTATAAGCTACGTTTACAATTCTCTTCTTATTTATCTTATAGGACTTAAAGGTCGTACTTTTCTAGATACTACGTATAGTAGTATAGTTATTATAAAGGACGCGAGTAGTATCTTTCTTCTTCTTCTTAGTAGCGCTAGCGACGGTCTTTCTAGTAGTTCTAGATATAATAAGTATATAATAAAAGGTATAGAAGTATAGTATAGATAGAGAACTAGCGATATATAAGGTAAATACCGAATTAAAGAAAGTTAATATTATACGCTATTGTATTATAGGTTAGTATAATAAAAACGTTATTATAGGCGTTTCTAGGTAACTAAGTAGAAAATAATAGAAAGTAACGTAATTAAACCTCGATAATAGTAAGACTACTCGATAATAGTAAGAGTAGAATAAATATATATATAACTAGACGAGACTCGATATAATATTAAAGTAATAAGTAAAGCTAAAGAATATAGCTAGTAGTATAGCTAGCTATAGTTAGAGAGTTTATATTAAAAACCTAGTAAGAAATAACTACGAATAACGTAATAAAGCTTAATAATAGTAAGATTAGAGAATAATACTTATATAACTAGATAGGATTCGATACGATATTTAAGGAATTAGTAAGGCTAGATATATAGCTAGTAGTATAGCTAGCTATAGTTTAATAGAAAGTATCGAAGAAATAGTAATAAAAACTAAGAGTAATTATCTCGAATTATTAAAATTATTCTTCTAAAAGTCGTATCCGAATCTTTATAATAAGCTATATATCCTTCTACTATAGTATTATCCTTTTATTATAAATTATAAGTAGATTAGCTAACTCGAATATTATAGTTAAGAACGCCTTATTTGCTTCCTATAGAGCTTTAATCGCGGTACTCTAAAAGCGTAGATTAGCTTTAAAATTTAGTACTATCTCCCTAACGAGCTACTAGAAAGGAAGCTTATTTATTAAGAGATCTATATTTTTAGTATTTTAATAGAACTAAATCTTATAGAGAGCGACTATACCTTACTTCTACTTAAACTTCTTACTACTAGTATTGCTTTTAATAGTAATACTCCTCCTACGTCTTAGTATCTACTTTATAGACTATAACTAGCCTTTATATTATTTCTAAGAACTCTTAGTTAGAAGGCTCGTTATAGGTTTCTTTTAAGGAATCTATTATTTCTAACTAATAGTATTACTAGTATAAATAGGTTATTCGTTAGTTTATACTATAGCTAAAATAATTAGTACTAGTCTAAAACGAAATATAGGCTAACTTATCCTAAGAAAGTTATAGTTTTATTATTTACGTTAGTATAGATAGAGATAATAATAGTATTCTTAGAAGAGAGAGCGATAACTCGCAATCTACTTCTTAGCTATTATCTTAGTAGTTCCTATCGTTAAAGGAACTAAAAGGTCTATCTAGGTCGTTAATAATCGTATCTCGTCGAATATAAGCCGTTAATCGAGTCCTTAATTAGATATCGTCCTATATAAACATTACTAGTACGCCTACTAAGACCTAGGATTTCGTACCTAACATTTATCTTAATTAATACCTTAATTAACCGCTTAATTAATACCTAATCTATACTATAGTATCCTTTACTAAGTACCTCTATTATATCCTTCCTTATACTAACCTAGCTACGCCTCCCTTCCCTAAATATCCCCTTCTAGTATATAAAACTTAATAGTCGTTTATAGCCCGTTCCTATCTATATACCGAAACTACTAGGCTACCTCGTTACGATTAATCCCCTTTATATATTATACGAACGCTCTAATATTAACGCCCTATAAGCCCTCTAGAGGGTCGATATTTAAGAGTATACTCTTTACTAGTACGCNATCCTTCCTCGTACTAACCTAGCTACGCCTCCCTTCCCTAAATATCCCCTTCTAGTATATAAAACTTAATAGTCGTTTATAGCCCGTTCCTATCTATATACCGAAACTACTAGGCTACCTCGTTACGATTAATCCCCTTTATATATTATACGAACGCTCTAATATTAACGCCCTATAAGCCCTCTAGAGGGTCGATATTTAAGAGTATACTCTTTACTAGTACGCCGACTACTACTATAAGCGCTAGGATATTCTCGTACCTAAATACGTTCCTATCGATATCGCCTTACTCCTAACCGCGCTTACCGATATCCTATATAGTAGCCTCGTATCCTTCTAATACTATATCCGCGAAATCCTTTAATTCCTAGAATCCTTCTATTATACTCGCGATCGAGTATATTAGTTTCGGTAGAGAACTTGGGATATAGGATAGACTCGACCTCCTCGCTATCGCCTTCTCTATAGTATATCTTATCCTAGATACCTCTAGTATCCTCGTCTCGCTTCCCGATATAACTATCGCATCTTTCGCCTTAAACGAGACTACGCCTATCTAATTAACGGTAGTACTACTAGCCCCGACCTAGCTACGAGCATTAGAAGACTAAATATCCGAGAGTATACTAGGTATAGGTTTAGGGCTTTCGCTTCCTTAAAGAATATTCTCCTTATCGGCCTTATTAGTTAGACTTAGAGACCGAACTTATAGAACGTTCCGACGTCGATAACTACGACTATAAGATCCCTTTAGACGCCGTCTATGTATAGGGTATACCTTTCGCTACTCTCTCTAAGCCGCTAGTATAATATCCTTCTTCTTTACCTACGTTAGTTTATACGTCTCCCTATTGTCGCCTACCTCCTACTTGACTAAAACCTCCTTCTTTCGCTCCTCTAAAATCCCTACAATTAGGTATAGATCATCGACTAAGTCCTTTCGTATATATATAGGCACTAGTATAACCTCGCCTATTTTCGCTTAGCTAACTAGGTACTAGCGGTCCGTTTCGTCTAAGATCGCCTAGTACTCCTACCGCTAGTCCTTATTATATAGTTTATAAGATAACGCGAAGTTCTACGAAGCCTCTATCTTAGCTATCTATCTCTATAGATTAATACCTTATCCCTCCCTTTATAGTTACGAATTTTTATACCTAAATAAAGGTTTAGATAGTATAAGGGTCTCTTACTCGTATAGTAACGCGTACGTATAGATTTATAGTCTATTTATAGTCTTCCTATAGACGTTACAAGCCCCTAAACCTTTTATTAGGTACGAAAAGAACCTTTTAGACATTAATGGGATAGCTATCTAGACTACGATATTACGTCTATTCGAAGTATTCCTACTTGCGAGGACTAATACTTTAGACTCCTCTATACGGATCGTCCGCCTTCTTAAACCTACCTTATTATAATATTAACTACGATTCGCTATACCTACGCGTCCTATCCTATATAGTCCTTTTACTATATAACTTAAAGCGTATTATTATTATCTATATTAGGATACCTTTATTAAATTATATTTATATTCCCTCTCGAGTCTTAACTATAGATCGTTCGCCTCGCCTAGCTAGCGCTAATCTACCGGCTCTAATTTGCCCTTAATCCCTAACCGGAATACTACTAGCCGGTTTCCCTATAAACTCTAATTTCTATCTATATTACCTCCGTACTCCCTATCTAATTTCCCTTTCTATAACTATAACGCGATAACTAGTAAGCGACGCGATCCTTATACGTCGCGATTCCTACCTCGAAATATAATTAATTAATAGTCTAAACGATTAATCCGCCTCGTATATACTAGCTTAATTAACTTTCGCGTAATTATCTAATAGATTAAACTATCGTTACTAACTAGGTCTATTAGTTAATTGCTACCTAGTATCGATTAATAGCTACTTAGATTAATTAATAGCTACCTAGCTTAATTAATAGCTACCTAGCTTAATTGATAGCTACCTAGCTTAATTAATAGTTACCTAGCTTAATTAATAGTTGCCTAGCTTCGATTAACGGCAACCTCGTATCGATTAATAGCTACCTAGTATTAATTAATTAGTTAAATACCCGACCCTAGACTTAGTTATCTCTATAACCTATTCCTACGCGATTATTTAACCGACCTATAGACCTATATACTCTAATCGTATATAGACTTACCCGTCCCTTATCCCGTATCTAAACCGACTTATAGAACTATATACTATAATACTATTTAGATTAATAAGTTACTTTACTCTTAATATTAGTATTCTTACCTAAATCGACTTGTAGAACTATATACTATAATACTATTTAGATCGATAAGTTACTTTACTCTTAATATTAGTATTCCTATCTAGATCGACTTATAGAACTATACGTCGCAATACTATTTAGATCGATAAGTTACTTTTACTCTTAATATAGGTATTCCTATCTAATAACGTATTATTAGGTATACATCCCCTAGGTATAATCGATACTAATACTATAATACTTTCCTAAAGCCTATATATCTTATAGCTTTCTATATCCTATATTAATATACCCTATAATATATTACCGATACTAGTCCTAGATTATAGCGCTATTGTTCTACCTACTCCTATTATATAAGAGTTATATAGCTATATCTAAACTATATCTCGCAAACCTAGTTAACCGTTATATAGGTAATAAGAACGGAGAACCCCTACTATCTATACTATCTTCTACTTCCTCTCTATCGCCGACCGTACTACTACTACTTCTATTAGGACTAAACGAATAGGCTACTATAGCCTCTAACTTGTCTACTAATTCCGCTAAATAGTCTCTCTATATTTCAATATTATATTCTACCCTATAGACTCGATAGAAGTTATCCGGTCTTCCTCTTATAAGGTCTCGGACTTAAAGAAGATAATCCCTTACTTTACGCTAGCGATAACTTACTACCTCTATACGCTCCGTACCTATAGTCTCCCTATTATTATTACCTATAACTCGTTGTCTTACTACTACCCTCCGCCTTTTATCCCCTCTTCGCTTTTTAGTAGCCTTCCTTTTTAGCGTTACCCTTATATCCTTAAGCTCTAAACGCTCCTCCTATATCTCTAGTAATAGACTATTAATAGCGTCCGCTCCTTCCTAATCCTCCCCTCTATTATACGTACTAAAGATATCGGCGTTTACGATAAACTTAGACTTTAGCGCTATAGTATAGATAGCTCGCCTAATCGCTAGGTTTAATCGCTAGTTACGTACTATAGTCTACTTTCGTACTACCTCTTATAATATATAACCTCTCTTGCAATTCGCTATAATACCTTTAAGTAATCGCTTTAGGGCGTTATAAATAGAATCGTAATCCGGTTATATAGACGTAGGGATTTTCTCCTACTAATCCCTATCCTACTCTACTTTAATAACTTTCAAGCTCGTATACCTTAAAGTATCTATCGATATACCGACAATTAGATTTATCCTTACTAAATCGCTACCTAGGTTGTTTAGGAACCCTTCCGATATCCGTATCTCCTCGTTTAGATAATCTTCCTATAGCTAATAGAGTTATACGTACTACTAGACCGCCGCTATCGTTATTATAGTCGCTTCGGTCGAATCTACTAATCTACGTAGTATATCTTAAAGCAATTGTATACTACTATACTCGTCCGACTATCTCTCTAATATCTCTAATAAGGTCTTCTTACTATCTAACTAGACCGTGTTTTGTAGTACCGATTCGACCTACGTAATAGATAAATACTCTATCCGTACCTCTTAGTCGCTATCTATAGCGGCCTCTAACCTTATCCTCTACGTTACGGAATCGCCCTTCGCTATCTAGTATACTACGATATATTATAATAGTACTAGGTATTAGGACATTGTATCGAGCCTTACTCGTATACTATCCTAACTCCTACCCGCTTCTATCTACGTACAACGTTATATCCTTTTTACTTTATTACTAGGGAAGGCTTACGCGGCTATCTAGACCCTAGCGCGAGGCGGATCGACGGTTCGATACTATACAAGCTAAACATCTCTACTCGTACTATATATAACCCTAAATAGTTAGTATAGGCGAGGCTACTATTAAACCCTATTTGTCGTAGCGTAAATACTTACTAGTTCTTTATCTTACTATCTAGGCACGATTACAACTACGATATAGTCGTACGCAATAGTATCCCTATAAATATTCTAAGGCTCCGAGGCTTATAACGCCTATAGGAAGACTATAGGTAGACTAATTTCTACTTAGGGCGCCTTGCTATACTAGCTAAAGATCCTATATGTATTAAAACCCTAAAATCAAAATTATAACGACTAAAGGGCGTACTAGCATAGTATATAGACTACTATATAAAGCTATTCCTAGGTCGCGGCTATCTACCGATATTAGTAGTCTATAGAAATTATAGCTTAGCTTAAAGAATACTTCTATATCTACGAGAAATATCGAATTATCGTCTATCGTAATTACGGCTATACTATTCCTCCCCTATCGCTATATATATACCTAAAGACCTACTACAATCTACCTATACTATAGTATCGAGCTATTGTCTAAGGCTTAGAATAGTTCCCTTATATTACGTATACGGTCGATTAAGTAGCTTAGCCCGAACTATTAGATCCCGCTATCCTAGGAATAGAGATCTATACCGATAGTTTCGCTTGTTCCTAGGTCGATATAGCTAGGCAAGTATATCGGTTCGTTGTTCGTAACTAGAACGGTATTTAGAGCTATTATTAAGATAAATACCGCTAGGAGAACCCTAATAGCTAGGGCGGCTATAAAGAATATTAGCCTATATATACGTCCGATTCGCCTTAGAGGATTAGAGTATCCTACTAGTAGCCCTTCCGTATACCGGAGTAGAAGCGTATCGTTAAAGTAGGCCGCTCCTCTATATCCTAATCGTCTCTCGCCTCGTTCGCTAGTAATACTACTAACGGTAGTATATAGTCGAGCGTCGTCTTATCGTTATCCTAGTCTAGTATTGCGTCCTTTGTCGCCGGTATTATTAACGACGTCGAATAGGTACGAGCCTACTATCCTCTACCGGTCGATAGTACAACTATAGATTATACTACTCTCCCCTACTAGGTTCGCTAGTACGGGATTACTACCTACCTCTATAGTATAGAACCGTAATAACTACGTAGCGCTACTACTATCCCTTAGCCCGAGTACGACCCCGTTACTATATACATTATACTCTATATATAGGAAGTCCTACTTTCCGCCTTTAACGCTACGTAGGACGGTCTAGACTATCTTATATCCGCTCCGGTACGTTACGCCCTCGCCTAATTCGGGAACGATTACAACTCGTAGGTATTCTACTTCTAATACTAGAAAATAACTAAGACTATACTTAGCTATATTGCCTACGTCTAGAAGCTTCTTTACTACTTCTATCGAGTTGTCTACCTATTTAGCCTTAGGAGCCTATTTTTTACTATAGCCCTACCGAGCTTATAGCCTAAAGATACTATTCAAGTAATACGTAGCTAGACCTCTACCTAGGAGCGGGTTCTCGTACTTGTCGATATAGACGGATTACTAGTTCGGCTACCTAGTAAAGGGGACGTGTCTAGTCTAGACAATCTCGTCGACGAACTCTAGCGCTATATTATTATTATACTTATAGAGCTTATCTAGTACGATACTAGGGCCTACAAATTTCGCTCGCCCCTAGTTAGCTTTTATACTATATTCGCTATCTAGTATTAGACTAGCGTATAGAAAGAGCCTAGTTATTTTATATCTATACTCTCTAGTATTATATAGATTATATAGCTCGCTCTCTTCTACTTCTACGCCTACGAGACGACTATAGGTCTAGCTAGTACGTCGAGTATCCTCGCTACTATCTATAGGGATATCTCTAGTTTCTTCTACGTATCTAGAGAGACTACTATTAGTACTATTATCCGATAGTAGGCTAATATTACTACTACCGCTAAAGCCTACGTATCGAGTTACTAGGTCGTTTAGGATAAGACCGAATAGGTTATAATATATAGAGGCTATACCTACTCTATAACCGACCTATCTACTATTATAGTAAATGCGTTCTAGTCCTACTCCTATATCCTCCTTCGCGACCTCTTCCTCGATCGACCTATCTAGCTCGTATAATATTAGAATCTAAAAGATTATCCTAGTAACCCTTAGCGTAGATAGTACTTTACTTAGTATCCTAATAACGCTACTATTCTAGCGGGATATAGTTAATATCTCCTCTAGTAGATCTATAACGTTCCTACGCTCGCTAGTATCTTTATCTATACGTCTATATCTAGTAGGGAAGCCGCCTAGTAGGACAATACCGTCGCTACCTATAAAGACAAAGTCTAACAATTCCTTTACTACCTCGCTATCCTCGTCTATACGACTAGTAGGTAACTATATAGAGGGACTAAGTTACTTACGATAACGTAGACTAATACCTAGTTACCCTAGTCGATTACTATCTATAGAGATCGGATCTATATCTACCTTCGCTATTATAAGTCTTTAAATATAACTAGTAAAGAGAAATAGAACGTCCGCTTCCTCGACCTAACTATAAGTAACCTCTTAGTTAACTTCCTAATCTATATCTAGCCCCTTCGTCTCGCCTTTATATATAAGCGGCTCCCTATAGTAGATATACTAGCGCGTCTCTTCGAATCCGCTAGATAGTTATAGCTAGATACTATCCTCTCTAGCCTTCTCGAGAAGGCTAGCGTAAGGGCTAAGATTGCCCCTCTCTAAGTATCTATATATAGATAGCTAATAGTCGCTATCGTAAAAACCAAGTTCGTAGACTATACTAACGTCTTCGGTATTCCCTACGCTAACGAAGACGAGGTCGAGAAGGTAATCGAGCTAGATATTAGACTTATAAACCTTTAGCGTAACTATACCGACAAGATTACTAGATGTACGTACGCGAATCGATATAGTAATATTATAGACTCTATCCTCTCTAATAACCTCTATATATCGAAGAAGTAGTAAGAGCTCTAGGAGGTAAATATTCTCTTTCCTAAACTATCGTTTAGCGGCTAAGCGGAAGAGGGATCTTATATCGTTCGTTAGCTAAATATACTCTAGGTTCGGCTATATCTAGAATACATATCTACGATTATCTAGCAAACTACGTCTACTATCTTTAATACTCTATTCGAGTTCCGAAGTAACAACTAAGCGAGCGTACTTAAAGCTATCCTCTTACCTAAAAAGACTATTATCGTCGTCCTTCTAACTAGGGATAGGAAATTACTTCTATTTACGCTACTATACCGCCTATCCGCTACGAATACTAGCGTAGTTATTGTACTACTTATATCGCTCTATAGTAATCTTTACTAGCGACTTAAGGCTTACGCTATACTATTTACTATTTAGTCTCCTAGATATCGCGAGGAAATACTACTCGTTATTATTAGTATCGAAGCTACTACGTCGACTAACTTTCGGATATATACCTAAGCGCTTATCGCCTATCGCTATCTAGATCGTATTATTATCGACGAGGCCTACCTTACCGTTACTATCCTCGAATACTACGAGGCTATAGGATCGCTATAGCGGCTTCGTAATCTTAATACGTAATTCGTATATCTTACCGCTACGCTACTACTAAGCCTAGAGTAAGTCTTCTACTATACTAACTTTATCTATAAGCCCCTTACTATCTATACCTCTTCTAATTAGCCGAATATCGTACTTAACGTTAAGGTAGCTAACCGCGATATAGTCGCGTTCTCTATATCTCGTATCTATACTACTACTATATAACTCCGTAATCCTATCGACTATATTATTGTCTACGTTAACTTCTATAATAATGCTAAGGTACTTGCCTAGGCGTTAGACTATCCGTTTATAATAGGAGACTATATCGCCGAGTAATAGGAGAGTATTATCTAAGGCTAGCTCGCTACCTATAGTAGCCCTTCTCTAGTTACTACTATAATCCTTAGCGAAGGATTCGACTATCCTAGCGTATATACTATATTCTACTATAAAGCCCCCCGTTCTACTCTACGATTCGTATAAGAGATTAGTCGCGCTAGCCGTAATAGCTATCCTACCTTGTCTACCCTCCTACTTTCCCTAAACTAGACTAAAGATCCTTCCCTCTATACTCGACTAACGAATCCCGATACCGATACTTTCTATAACTACGACCTCTTCTAGATCCGCGAGATAGCTATTATATAAAAATATATAAGCTATAAATAATACCTCCGCGCTCTCCTTACCTAATATCTAGATCCGCTTCTATACTACCTTAAGCAATACTCGATACCTAACCTCTAGTATAGTATATACCGAACCCTACTAGAGTTATTACTTACTAAGCGACTACTCCCTACTAACTCTAGCGCCCTACTAACTACTACTACCTATCTAGTACGAGAGGACGCGTACTACAATCTTTAGACCTTTACTATATACTATAAAGCTATCGCTAGTCTCGTCTAGTACTATACCTTCTACTTTATCTCTAGCTCGGACGTATTTCGTAACTATCAATTCGCCTAATATCCTAATTTTAGTCGAGTAACTAGCGTACGTAACTACGTACGTAGCGTAAACTCTACGTAGCTTCCTAAATTCTATATCTACTTTACGTACCTCTAACTATAAGAGATATATCCTATCGGAATAGGACTAGTAAAGAAACCTCCCTATACTTATTCCGATATAGTACTTTCTAGTTACCTTGCCTTCTAGTAGTCGGACACTAGCTATAAATAGATTAGCTAGATAACGGGAATTAACTTCGTCTCCGATAACGACTTCGTTAAGTATCTTGCCTAAGGTATACGATTTAACGAAAATAAGGCTATCCGTAGTATTAATTTATTTATATAGATCCTCGATTACAAGAACCCTAGCCCTACTTTATAGTAATATATATTCTAGTATTAAATTCCCTTACCGCGTTTCTACTATACGTATTTTACGACGATTTAGACTAACTCGTTAAACAATATACTATCTCCTACTAGGGCTTCCGTTATAACGTCGTTACTATTCTATTCGCTAAGTTACTTTACTCTAGCTTACTCTACTCTAGCTTACTCTACCTCTTTATACCGCGAACCCTTACCCTATACCTATACTATTTCCTCTCGATACTATAGTCCTATCCCTTCCTACGTTAGTATTAGGGAGTTGCGTCTTATCTATTACTAGCCTCGTACCTACGCATAGCTAAACTAACGCTCGTATCTACGCCCTATCGCTATTTTATATAACTATATTATAATACATTATACGCCGACTATATAGTATAGGTAGACTACCTAATAATATACTAAGAACGTACTCCTATCGATAAATGGATTTAACGTAGTATAATTCTAAGTAAAATTCATATCTATCTAGTTATTATCCTAGTCTAAAATACGTTATATATTAGTATATATTACTAAGTACTAAGGCCGCCTTTATACAATTATATTATAAGTAGCTCCTATTTTAGTACCTAATCCTTAAGCGAGGATATGTAACTAATTAACGTTATCTTCTATCTACCTAGTCCCGACGGGCATAGCTCGAACGATTAGCCTAGACTAGCCCGAACGCTAGATATAACTAATAGGCGACTTAGGTCTACGTACTCGGCTATGCCCTTTTCGAATCCTATATATAGCCTAAACCCGAGGTATTTTAGAAGGCCTTATCTAGATTTATTCTATTACTCCTATCGCTATCCTAAGTATCGCTATATCGCCCCCCTCTTAACTATAGGCGTAGTAGGACCTAGCGAAAGATAGGCCTATACTAGAATACTACTAGACTATATATACTAGTACCGGATATCCTACGTATATTATATTATATAACCTACGTCGCAAACCGTAACTACGAGCCTATAGTACCGGCGGACTACCTTACTACGAATACGCTTTAGCTAGTCTCTAATATAATAGAGATCCGCGCTAGGATCTCGGTTAGCGCCGAACTATAGGGCTACTAAGTATCGGTTCGGACTATAATATATATATAACCTTATACCTTCTACGTATTCTATTACTATCCCTATCCCCTATTTCTATAGTATCTTACTCTCTATCCCCTCTCCTATATATATTAGTTACGCGATATCTAGAGCTAGACTAACCTATATATCTATATACGTCGAGGCTATACCGATCGGCAAGTTAGTCTAGTCTAATACTATAATAAGGAAGGTATACGAAATCGTAGTAAAATATCCTAAGTTCTATATATATCTAGGTATATAGACTCTAGTAAAATACCTAATACCTAGTCTATCGATAGCGTAAATCGATATATAGTCCTACTACTATTAGTACCTAAGTCTAGCTAATTACCGCTACGTTATCTTCCTCTACGATCGTATTCTCGAAACCGCCCTTAGTTAGACTTATCTTCGTCGTATCCGTTACCTACGATTAACCTATCGTCGTCGCTCTCCTTACTATTAGCGTACTAGATACGTACTTCGATTACTATATCGAGACTAGTATAGCTATCTATAGTATTAAATATATCGATCTCGACTCGTACTATATAATATATAGTATTTCTATATAACTAAGCTATTAATATTTAGTATAACTCGACGAGGAAGTTAGCGGCGCTATCCTAGTAGCTATATAGGATCTAGCGCTACGTTGTCGAAGCGTTCCTTATATATCTATCTAGCGGATTACCGCGATCTATAAAAGCGCTATTAGCTCGAGTATAATCGTAATAGGAGACTATAGAACTAATAATATACTATAGTCCTATCTCTAGACGCGTAGGAAGTCGCTAATACATATACAAAGTCGTATTCCTAAGACTCCTACTATCCCTAACGTATATCCTACCTTAACCTACTTATATAAGGTCCGAATTAGCTCTAGAGTATAGCGCTTAGACTCAATACTAGAGTTAGCTATAGCGAGAATCTAGTTTATAGTCTATAAGAGCTTATACTATTTCTCGAATTAATAGAGTTACTAGGTACTAGTTTTCCCGAATAGGATAGGGCTTAGGAGGGTAGCTATACTAATAATAGTAGTTAGTAATCTATAGTCTCGTATATCGCTAGGATTAGGAGGATAGGTTACTAGGAGAGCGTAACTAACTTATAGATCTATATATAGTACCGACGAGTTATAGAAGTATATATCGAGGTATAGATTAACGACGATACGCGAGTTAAAGATATACAAGTAGATTCTACGCTAGTACGGACCTACTTTTTCTTTTTTAGTAAGTAAAGGCTATAGTACTAACGCGTAGGTTACTTTAAAACGGCGCGTAGTCGCTTCTAGCTCTAATACTCTATAAATTTAGTAGTATATCGAAGCTTACTCGATATTGCGTCTAGCCTATAGTAAATGTCGTAACGCTCGCTAATCCGTTACTTCGTACCTATTCGTTTACTTTACGTTATACGCGCTAGTACGCGCCCTATATACTATAGCTACCTATAGCGCTCGAGCTACGTACCTATACGACGCCTATATCCTTCTAACTATTAACCTTTAACCTTCGCCCTTATACTAACCTTTACTATCGAGTCGTCGCTCTTCGTATCCTATTCCGATCTATAAGCCTATTTAGTTACGTATTACCTACCTCGAGCCTCGCTATCTTACCTATACTATAGGGAAGGTATATATCTACTCGCTAGTATATAGCTATATTACTATCGCCGATCTAGCTACTAGTCGCCTTATTATCGACGAAAACATCTTTTATATATCTTACTTATTTCGACGACTAAGGTAGTATCCAACAACTCCTTATACTATTTAATATAGCCTACTCGCCTAGTATTACCTATCTATATCGATTCGACCCTAACTACGCTCTAGTACGTATTAGTCGAGATACGTATACTACGATAGGAGAGATAGCCTTCGTATACGAATAGTAGTAGCTCGCTATAAGGAAGGCTAAATATTAAGCTATAGGCTTAGGGTTATACTATTAGGCTAATCTCCGCTCGTATATATATATAGTTTATTGCCTAGTATCCTCGTCTACTTACTTTATTATAGGTATCTAATATCTAGCGTACTATAATATATTATCTTCGCTATTGTAGATACTATTACTAC
The DNA here is from genome assembly GCA_001578225.1 of Pseudocercospora musae. Classification (NCBI taxonomy): domain Eukaryota; kingdom Fungi; phylum Ascomycota; class Dothideomycetes; order Mycosphaerellales; family Mycosphaerellaceae; genus Pseudocercospora; species Pseudocercospora musae. Next base: position 41,605 of record LFZO01000498.1, read on the forward strand.
TACGTCCTTAGTAGCCCTATTTCTCGATATATTCTTTTCGCTCTACTATAGTCTCGGCCTTCCCGTTACCTATATATACTCGCTACCCCTACTACCTCGCCTATTGCTTACTAAGCGCCTATGCGACTAGATTAACTAGATCCTCTTCCTTAGCCTACGTATACTATTACGCCTTATCCTTAAACTCCTACTAATCTCTTAGCGTAATATAGTATCTATCTCCTCTTACTATTTAGACTAACTTATAGATCTATAAAGTAACCTTATCCTACGTTAAGAGGCCTATATATATATATATATATATATCTTCGTATCGTTCCTACTAGTAAATCCTCTCCCTATTATCTACGTTCCTATTTAGCCGATACGATATTCGGATCTATAAGTTAGTCTACTTCGCTACTTACTATATAACTACTATCTATAATACCTCCTATTACAATCTCTCTCGTTATTACCTATATCTAGTTTAGTTCTAGACTATCTAATATCCTTATATTTAGTTGCCTAATACCGACCTTCTACTATCTCCTAAATAGCGCGCTCTACCCTACTAGTAGTATCGTTATATTTAAAGACGCCCTCTAGTAGATACGTACGTTATATATCGATACTAACGACTCCTAGACCGTTATTACTTACACGCTAGACTTCGCTACTATATAGTTCGAGTCCCGCTATATAGGCCTATATAACTATCTATATACCTCCTATTACTACCTACTATCGTAATCTATATACCTAATATTACGCCTACGCGACTACTTCCTTCCTATCTATTATAGCCTATATCGCGAATACGCGGACTATATCTCGACGTACTTATCGAGATCTACTATATCCGTATTACGTATACTATAAGTTATAACTATCCTATTATATATACCCTACTAATCCTTCCTATAGTTTCCGCCTCCTCGACCTTCTACGCGAGATCTAGGATAGAGTATACGATTATATTATACTATAGTATACGTTTTCCTCTATTTTTAATAGTATTATCGCTTTATAGCGTAGTATATCCCCTCTCCCGGTTCTCCTTCGTTACTAACCTGCCGTTACTCCTATCCTACTTACTAGTAAGACTATTATACTTAAGGTACTAGTATCGCTTATATATAATAATATCCTATATTATACTAGTACTATCTCTAGACTACGTAACCTCCTCTACGCTAGTCCTATATTATATCGTATTACCTATAAGCGCGCGTATATTATAGGCTTGGGCTATAGTACTCCTACCTAGACCGACGTAGTAGCGTACCTATAATGCCTCTAGCTTATACCTAGTCTATAGCTCGAATAGCTACCTACCTTTACTACCGAGTATATTTAACGTATCTATAAAGCTATCTTCGCTACTATATACGCGGCTATTCCCGATAACGAGCTACGTAGTATCGTCGAGTAGTAGTAGGTAGAGGAGTAGGATAACGGTATAATTCTAGATAACCCTATACGTATAGGATAGACGCGCGTAAGGATAGGCGTTATTAGATAGTTCTATACTCTTAGGTTCCGAGATTATTCTACTAGATACGAATAGTTTAGTCGTTACGTATAGACTAAAGCGACTTAAAGATCTATACAAAAAGGGCGTTATATATACTACTAACTACTAGTATACCGTTCTATAAGTTAGTCTAAATCTAAGGGTATACGAATACTATCTATAGGGACGTAGAACGCGACTAACTCTACGACCGATTAGGACCGATCTAGGCTCCTAGTACTATAACTAACTATATCCGCTACTCGTTTCTATCCTAATATACCTAGCTATTACGCGTCTCTTACGCCTATATCGTTACGCCTATTAGTACTAGTAGAGGTTACTAATTTACCCTATATATTAGTATTATTACTATCCGCTATAGTATCTCCTAGCTACTAGTCGCCTTATACCCTAGCCTATTTCGCCCCTTATCCGTCTCTAGTACTCCTCTACGTACGTCTACTTGCCTATCGTATATAATACATTAATACCTAACGGTTATAGGCGTCTATACTCTAAAATTACGGTCTATATCTACTTAAACCGTAATCTAAAACCTAGGTATTTATACTATAGCTATATCCCTAAATAATTATTCTAGAAGAAGTTTATATCCCTATATAGCCGATTAGGCGTCGCTAGACTAGTAGTTACTTTACGCTATTATAGCCTACGAGATCTCCTATACCTCCTTCTATATACGTCTATCTTACTTTACCGATCGTGCCTAGCTCGCAACTACCTAGCGTAGCTAGGCTTCTTTAATAGCTAAGTATTACTAGTCGATAGGATAGAACGACTCTACTAGCTCTATCGTTATATCCTCTCTACCTTCGTTAGTCGAATAGGCTCTATATCGCTCTAATATATTCTCGAGGAATACCTATAGGCTATACTACCTACTATCTAGAATCCTTCCCTAGATCTTCTTAGTACTATTTAGTACTATATTCCCTATCGAGCTCCTATCTATAACGCTATATTAGCTCCCTCCTATACTACTACCGGATAAGTAACTTACCTAGGTTCTACTAATAGAGTATAATAAATTTCTATATACTTAAATATAGGGCAGTCGCTAGTTTCTCGAATATCTCCCTATCCTTCTATTAGATCTATACCGTATATTTATCCTTAATATAGGTAAGATAAGCTACGTTATAGGACGCCTTTATCTATTTCAAGTACTTAGTTATCTTGAAATATACTAAGTACTAACGCCGCTATATATTAGGATCTATATCGATCTCCTCTAGGTTTAAGGTATATTAACTATAGTCTATATTAGCGTTTAATAGGACGTCTACTACGCTTAACCGTTCTACGCCCTATACGAGGGATCCTCTACTATCTACTATCTAGCGTAGATCGACTAGGATATACGATTCGTCGTTAGTAGGAATAGCCTCTATACTTATTCGAAATAATTTACTAAACTAAAATCTTACTTAGATCGTAATCGACTTATAGATATAGGGTTAGTATTACTATAGATAGGTTACTCGTAGTCGCTATTATCGTTAAGGTTATTGTTTGTAGTAGGATCGCTATTTAACGGTATACTTCCTTTTATATACTACTCCTAGTATACGTATTCCTACGATACGTACCGCGATCCTTAGACGGTTATTAGTAGATTTGTAGGTTAGTCTATATTCGCGAAATCTACTATCTACTTTCCCTCGCTATAGCTATATCTATTACTCCTTAATTCCCTTAGATCTAGAACTCGCGCTCTCGCTTCGAACTATCCTACCTTCTTATATTAGGATAGTAAGCGAGGTTCGCTATAGTCGTATTCTATATACTTCTACCGATCGTAATATTTACTAACCTCCCCTCTCCTAATTTTAATTAGGGCTAGTATCTACTAAGCGCTTCGTAGTAGCGACTAACGTATCGCTTCCTACTAGACTTCTATAGACTACTCGAACCGTTTCTTACTCCCTACGTTAGACGTAGTTTAGTCCGCGACGTCTTAAGTATACCTAACCCCTAGTTATCTATTAGTCCTAAAACGCTCGATAAGGCCCTAAGCGAACCTAGATTCCTTTTAATCGTTACCTAGGTATAAAATGCTTTACGATGCCTCTACTATATCCTATCTACTTTAATCTATCTATAGTTCGGAACTACTTAGCGAGACTATAAGTTAATCCCCTCTCGACTCTATCGTTATTCGAGTCTAGAATACTCGGCGAATCCTAGTCGTATATCGGATCTACGTAACTCGTATAGATACGTACGAGTAGCTACTTACTAGTTAGTTATTATAGTCGTAACTAAAACGACTTATAGAACCGTATATATTTGTAGCCCCTATATAGTTCTATAAGTTACTCCGTTTCGTAGCCTTGTATTATATATATTATACGGAGCTATAAACCGTTATATATATCCCGATATCGGAATAACTAGGTAACTACCTAATCTATATCTACTATAACTATTTACTACTCGCTACTATATCGTTACTAGTAAAGTTACTAAACCGTATATAACTCTTATCCAAACTCGATAGAGATATTATCTTTACCTAATCCGTTTTCCTTACGCGTGCCGGGATCGGTACTAGAAGCGACGGACTCGCTCGTATAGACAAGCGGTCGATTATTTAATATAGGGCGAAGGGCGGCTTAGATATAGTTAGAGTAATACTAGTCGAGTAGTCGTTAGTAGTAGTATACTTATCCTCTAAGAGTTACGTAACGATGCCTAAGGCGGTACTTACCTTCTAGAGTAGGTAGTAGTTATTCTCGATATAGTTATTATCCGCTATACTCGAGTAAAGTAAGAATAATACCTATTGCGTATCGTTAGTAAACCGCTCTAGCTTCTATTCCTAGTCGAATAAGCGATACGTAAGTACGAAGAGGTATAGTACGTGCCTCTATACGTCGAGATACAAACCCTATAGATTCGAGTAGATTATGTTCGTAATGTCCTCCTAAATTAGCCTACCTATCTAGTTGGGATCGATATAATATAGATAGACTAGAGTACGATACTAGTTATCCTAGCCCCTCTACCGCTACTACCTCGGCTACTTAACCTCGTCCTAGGATAGTAGATAAGTAATCGCTAGAGACGAGGCGTTAGCTATCGTTCTCTATATTATTCTCTACGTATCTCTACGAATCCTAGGACCTAGACGTACTTTTAGCTCGTCTACGACGCCTCGGAAATATATTGCGACTATAGCTAGTACTAGATATTATATTAGATAGTCCTATATATAGTAGACTTAGTAGTCCTTTATCGTTACCTTAGTAGCGAGGTTTATCGTAGTACCCCTATCTAGTAACTATAATCTATCGATCGTCTACGACTATTTCTAGAGGAGCGCTATATACTACTCTCCCTACGTATCTAATTCTACTATACTATATATATAGGGCGGCGTTAGCCCTACGAAGTCTAGGTACTATAGAGCATTACGTATCTAGAAACGATTGCCTAGGTAATAGAGCTCGTATAGGGCCTCTCTAACTACTACTCGCTATAGCCTCTTATTATCTATTATAAACGTATCCTCTATACTATATACCGGAATAGGAATATCTAGGGATAGCTTACTCTCCTACCTTGCCTTCCTAAACGATACGTACTATAGTGCCTCTACTAACTATATCGCTACTAGATGCCTTATATATATCGCAAAGCCCTCTAATAGTAACAATACCCGCGTACTTATCGCCGTCCTCTAATCGGCGTAGACCTCGTCTACCTCTAGACTAATGTACGCTATAATAGATCTTACGCGCCTAAAAATCTATTATTCGATAATATAGTTATCTTTAGATATTACTAGGACGAAGACGACCGATATAAAGATACTTATACTATAACGTACTATAAGTACTACTAGTTACCTAGGCTACGACTATATAGCTATATCGTATAGTATCTTATATATACTAGCGTAAGAGCGGTAGTAGTATCGATAGGTTATATATAGTAGTCGATCCGCTCGTCTACTATCTCGTATATAGTAGAAGACTCGTTAGTTAGATAGATCGCTACTCGCTACCTATTCGAAGATAATCTCGAGGATTTCCTCTAGAAGTATTATAAGAGTAGCTATCTCGCGTTAAATAGAAGTAGGAGAGGTAGTAGTCTACTATATATATCGCCGTCCCTAATAAGCCTTTACTCCTTATCTATCTTAGCGTTCGCCTATTAACTAGGGCTAGCTCTTAGGGTTTAGTCGCCTATACTAGAGATAGGAACTACCTATATAGTTCGCTATTAGTAATACTATACATATATACTACGATAACTCTATTATCCCTATAGTAGTTCCGCTAGTCCTAGTAGAGGCTTTTATAGGCGCAACTACGTAGGTATTCTAATTAGTCTATCTATAACGCGTAGACCCTAGCCTACGTACTAAGCGAATAAGATATTACCGATTACGTTAATAACCGGTACTACGTACGCTTACTTAACTACGTAACTATAACCTAGATCGTCCGCATATCCTAAAGTATTCCTATATCTACGTAACCTCGCCTACGATTATACCTATCTACCTATCTAATATAGGTCGAGTTCTATATTAGTTAGTAAACTCTTAGTAACTAAAGTAACTTATAGAAGGGTATAGTAGGATTATTTATTCGGATTTACGAGGCTTATTTCCGCTATATATAGATTAGTAAGCTAGTCTCGATATCTTAATACTCGATATCTCTACTATTCTATTCGTTTCTAAACTATATATCGTTAATCCATTTCCTACCTACTCTAGCGCTATCCTTATCTATACGACCTTATCTCTATTACGTCGTTAGTATAGAAGTACTTTATCTACTCTATCTATATAAGCTCGTCTACCGCTTCTTTAATAGTACTATATAGACCTAGTATATTAAATAAGGTAATTATCGATAAACCTACTACTTGTAGCTAATCTAGTAACTACTACTCTTCGAATATCCTACTTAGTCTATATAGGAATGTTATTAGCGACGGCTACTACTAATACCGGATACCTATCTATAAGTACCTAGGGTTAGTACGCTCTAGGCTTACTATCGAGGATTTTACTAGTAATTTTAGTTAGCTCGCCTATAGTCCTATTGCCGTATACTCGACTTATATAGATCGAAGCGATATATATAGAGGAAACGATATACTATCTATATTAATACTATCTATAGTATCGGATAGTCTAGATCTATTAGGTAGTCCGAATATTACTAGTATTTCTATTCTATATCCTCGAGGGCGCCCTCTATTAGTATACCTTAAACTATCTACTATAGCTCGCGTACTCTCTTATAGAGTAGCGTCTAATACCTAATATACTATATCTCGTCGGCATCGGCGTCTATTATGTTCGTAGGCTACTAGCGCTCTATAGTATCGGTATTAATAGGTACTATAATCCCTAGACTATAAGGCCTTAATACGAAGCCTAATCTAGGAACGAACTAACTTACGGATTAGTAAATAGATATTAGAAGATAGAGTAGTTATTATAGAAGGTTAATATAAGTACTTAGGTTACCGTTTAGTAAATAATAAGACTTTATATAGTAGCGACCTATCGAACGTACGAGCTACTTATCGACTAGTAGTTCGCAATATACGAATTAGTAAGTTAGTTCGCTTACTATTATATACCGTCCGCGCTAGGCATTATACTATCCTAGCTCTAGCGGCTAGTCTTTATCCTACCGTATATATACTATCTAGAACTAACTCGACTACTCCGTAACTATCCGTTCCCTCGCTATCTCTACTATCGATGTCTTGCCTACTAGTACCTTAAACTACTCGATTATTTCCTTAACTATACTAACTATCGTCTCTCCTACCTCCCCTTCTCGTATACCTTATAGAGGCGTCGCTATAAACTAGCGTAGGTTCTTCTATAGTTACGTATACTATATATCTTAGTAACTATATACTACTTATTCTACGAGATTACGGTCTTCGTAGCCTACTAGCTAGACATAGTCCTATTTAGCTATAAATAACCCTACTATCGTCTCGTATACTATCTAACTATTCCCTCTAGCTTCGAACGCCTTAAGTATTACCTTCTCTATATCTACGTCTCGCTTCCCTCTCTACTAATCCTTATACTATATCTCTATATCTATTAAGAACTCCTCTAGGCTACGCTATAGTCTATATAGAATATACGCCTATAGAGTTCGACGCGACCTCTATATCTATCTCGTAACTAAGGAGTATACTAGATTGCTCGTTAGTCGTCTAGGACATCGTTACCTATAGCTATCGCTTACTAGGATCGATCCGATATACGTATAGAAACCTATATATATACGTATATAATAATCTTATTAGCCTATCGTCCTTGTACTTTAGATAACCTATACTCGTAGATACTATATATTTATATACTATACTATCGATATCGGGATCGTTATATCTCCTCTAACCTATCCTTAATAGCTCTCGTACCTTTACTACTAGCTATTCCTATACCTCTATATCCTCTACTCTATTCCCCGATCTCGAATCGCGCTATTCGTCTCCGATATCGTATCGTCCTAACGATTACAATAATATCGAAGACTCTATATCGCTTAGGAATACGTTATAGTCGTCCGTAGTACGTCTAGCGTTTATAATAGCTTATAGAACTATATACCCGATACGGTTAGACGTTCTAGTAGTAGTATAGCGATATTATCGCTCTCGAGACGTTCCTTATATAGTTAACGTCCTCGTTAGCGTACGTATATCGACGGCTACTACTACTATATATATACGACTACTACGTCGATCGGTAGACTATTTTAGAGCTTAGAGTATTCGACCTTTCTAGAGGCTTAGGATTACTAGTATATATAATATTATACTCGTCTATAGGCTCGACTATACTTGAAATAGTCCCGTCCTAGGATAACCCTAATCCGGCTAGGTTTATATCTCTATTAGCCCTATTACCTAGAGCTAATAAGATAGGACTACCCTAAACTAACTTATCTATATTAGAGCTTAAATACGGCGATCTCTAAGCTTGAAATCGGTACGAGGCGATAAATTCCTATCGATAGTAGTATACGGACTAGATAATAGCGAGATCGGTTAGATAAGGACTCTATAGAACCTATACGAGCTACCTATCGTTATATTCTATCCTTACGACGTAGGTAGTTAGCGCCTATATATACCTACTATACGTATAGTTAACGTTGTATTAAGCTTCGCTACTATATAGGCCGTACGTAGCCCGTAACTAGGATACGTATAGCCGACCGGGAGCGCCTTAACGTTACCTAGTTATATTACTACTACTATACGCCCCTTATCTACTCTTAGACGTATCCTCGCTACTCTATCCCCTATCGCGCGTACGCTAATATCTATTCTAAGGCTAAATAACCTATCTCTAGCTAGGTTTCCTTCTTTAAGTTATCTCTACGCGAGGTTCTAACGTAGTACGTATATCGCGAATACTCTATTGTTATAGCGCCTCGCCGGCGAGCTATTACCGCTAGTATATAGCTACGTAGATAATCTATTGCGCGTATATAGTTATATAGATACGTATATCCTATAATAGAGATAGTATCCGCTTCCTCGCCTAATCTATCCCTAGGTTATTCTCCTCTACTATATCGCCGCTACCTATCGTATTACTACTAGGCATTATCTTATACTATCGCTAAACGGACTTGCGGATCTATATACTAGTATACTAGTAGACTTCTATACCTACCTCGTATACTATCGAGTTCCTTCTTTATATTAGGGGCGAGCTCTAATTAGTATAGACCTAAATCGGTACCTACTATATCGCTACTAGTATTAAAGATTATATAGGCTATATACTTAGTCTATACTTCTATAGTAACTATTTAATATTTCGATACCTATCGATATCTCTTTACTATCTATAACCTACTCTACTACTCGAGTACTCTATACGCTATACCGATCTATAAGTTACTTCGTATTATATACTATACCGGTATACGTATAACCGAGTAGACACTTAGCTATATCCTATAGATAGATACCGATAATAACTAGGTAGGTATTTAGGTATATTTCTTATATATCGCTCCGTTTCCCTATAACCTATTTACCTCCCTAGCTAACGACTATACTTATAACTATTATCCTACCTATAGCGCGTAGTATCTATCGAGTCGACTAGTAATACTTACCTCTACCTATACGCTCTACTATAGTAGATCCCGATCTATTTAGATATAGCTTATTATATCCTCGACTATTATAGAATATAATAGGCAAGCTACCTATCTATAGCTATAGCTATACTAGCGACGGTAGTTAATCGCCTAACCCGGAAGTCCCTAGTTACGTAGCTAAGGACTCGCTATACCTATTTACCTATAAGGAGTAATTTAGTAAAGAGTATATTAATAACGAAGTTAAGAAACAATAAGTATTCGCTAAACGTATAGCTATATAGTCGAAATACGTACTTATCGAGAAGTACGCCTACTAGGCTATAGACTCCTCGCGTAGCGTCTACGTCGTTAATGTAACTACCGCTATCCTTAATAATCTAGCGGTTAGTCTTATAGCTAGTTACCTTAGCCTAAAGGTAACGTCTTATATTAACGAGATAATCCTAATCGTAGACTAGTACATATTCGATCTAGTAGCGATCGAGAAGGTATATATCGTTACGCTATATCTAGACCGACTAACCGATCTATATACTATTCCCTTTCCGTATTCTAGTCTATAAGTCGATTAGAAACTTTGCCTTCGGTACTAACGTCCTATCTAGAGCCCTATAAAGTACGGTATCCCTAGTCTATTCGCTAAGGAAGTTAAGGCCTATAATTAGTCTATTATGTTTATCTAAAACCTCGTTAATAATCCTAATAACGCGACTCTATATATCCTTAACGATATTAAAGCTAATATATTCCCTACTATATAGTATCCTATCGATAAGCTATTTCGTATCGTTACGCTATACTACCTCCGCTTCGTATACTAGTATATATCTAGTCTATAGGCCTATCGAGCCTAATACCCTAATATAGAACTTCCCGATCTACTACTCGATATACTAGCGAATAATAAATATCCCTTTACGCCTATCTATCTAGTAGAGGGCTAGGTAGCTACTACCGAGGACTACTACTACTACGTATATCTATACCGTATCCTTAAAGACAAGGTTACTAAGAAGCGTAACGGCGATCGCGCGATCCTACTTAAGGACGCGTTATTAGTAAAGAACCCTACGTTAGTTATCTATTACTATATATCTACCTAGCTAGACTATTAGTCCGATAGTTAAGTCTATAAAGGCAATCGCGCCTTACTTATCTACGATCGCTATGCCTATACGTTCCTACTATACTATATCCTTGCCCTTTAGTATACGTTATATAAAGATCTCTATATAACTATCTAAACTATTACTAGTATATTTATATAATACCTAACGCTTATAATACTAGATATCCTAGATACGTAGTCGAAGGAATAGCTATACTTCTACCTCCTTAGTATTAGTAAGACCGTATCTATATAGTAAGGTACTAGTACTCTAATCGTAAAGCTAGGTTACGTCCCTAAGATAGCTATCGACTTCGCTTCTAAGTTCTTTACTATAGCCAAGTATACTACCTTTACTAACGTCTTAGATTAATACCTTAAGACCTCTAATATACGTAGGGCGCCTACTAAGTACTATATAGACGAGATTAGTAATCCTCCGATACTCTAGAATATCCGCATAACGATTAGCGACTTACTATAGGAGGTAGCTACTATCGATAGAAATACCGACCCTTTCTATCTATATCTACCTAACTTCCGCTAGTATAGCCTATATATTATACTATAGTAGCCTAGTACGGCCCTTTTCCTTAGATATATAGCGAATAGTCGTACCTCGAGTACTATCCTTACTAACGATTTTAGCCTAGATAGCCTTATAGAAGTCTTTATAGCTATTATTATTATAGCTAAGTAACGAGACATCGATAGTAGACGATAAGTATACTATAGTACGTATATCCTTATATAGAGTAACCTACTAAGCTATATAGCTATTACTATATAGATCTATAGATTACTTCGATTCTATCTATATATCTAGCCTATACTAACTATATACTATATAGATATAATCGACGCTTAGATCGAAATAGCTATAGCTAAGTAGTTAAGAGATTCTATAGAGATACTCGAGTTCGATATATAGGCCGAACTAGATATAGACTTCCTCGACGAACTCTAGAGTCGTAAGTACAATCCTATCCTATACTCTTACGTCTATAACTAACGAGATAGTAATATCCGATAAGGTTATTTAGTAGCGCCGTTTACTATTAGCTACTATACGCGCCGCCTATCTACTACCTATTAGTCTAATACTATATCGATCCGTCCTTATCGTTATTAACGATATCTATACTTCTAAGGTACTATTCGAGGCCCTTCCTATATTACGCTATAACTCGTACTAAGGTAGAGGTTTTAGGATAGTATACGCCTATCCTATTAACTATATAGATACTCCTAGCCTATAAGGCGTAACCTCGGTACTACTAACTCTAGTAGTACTATAAAGCCTCTATACCGAATTCGATACGAACGATATACTTACTAGCTATACTTATATCGTTACCGATTATAGGGCGTTCCTCTCTATAATAGATCTATCTAACGATATCGAGCCTACGTTATCCTAGTTCTCTACTATTATCTTCCTAGATACCTACAAGTTAGCCGATATATAACCGACTATAGTATAGGTACTTATCTAGCGCTCTACGTTCCTCGATTATTCTAAGCTCTTCGTTACCGAAGTTCCCTTCCTCTATAGTCTACGTATCCTCGTACCTATCTTTTATATAATCTAGGAAGATATACCTACTAAGGACTAGAAGGTTCTAGAGGTATCTAGAGACCCGAACCTATCTACGCTCGTAGATAAGCTTTCTAACGTATCTAGTTACTTCTAGATACTCGATTACGATACTTAGTACTATTATATAGTAGCGCTACGTCCTACCTTATACGATACCGATCCGGTTATAGTCTAGTCTTTCCTCTCGTCGATATTAATATTGCGATGTATATAATAGTCTATAGTAGATATCTATAGCTACTAGACTATAATCGACGTACTTCTTCCTTTATAAATAACTACCTATATCGAGCTCTTTAATATTACTATTAACGCTACTATCTACTATAGATACTATACTTAGGTATAGAAGGTTACCGACCCTAAGGTAGCTTAGCTATACTATTAGCTAGCTAGCTATAACCTACGCCTAGCGGAGATAGTATCGAGGCCTATTAGCCCTACTAATCCTAGCCTCTTAAACGTATAAGTATAATTTAACTAACTTATAGAGCGATATAACTATAGATAGCCTCTATATCGCTTTATAAGTTATCTCGTAATATCTACTAATCTATCCTCGTAGTATATCCGATAAGACTAACGTCTTCTCCCTTATCTATATATATAGTAAGTATAACTCGTAGTATCCTTCTCTAGAAGGTCGGTTTAGTATACTACGCTACCTTACTACTATTATACCTAAATACGTATTTATCTACTACTTCTTAGCTACCGTTCTCGCGACGAAGCCTAACGCTTAGTAAAAGGTTATATTCTAGTTTAATAGCGTAATTTAATAAGTCGGTATATAATTACTACTCGTAGTCGCTAGTATCCTATTTATTAGCTTTATAGAGTAGTCTTCTCTCGAGAAGTACTTTATAGCTATAAGTAAATTCTATAACGATCCTATAGTTTTAGTAGCTTACGTATCTACTAGCTAGATCTTCTATAGGATTAGCCTTTATTAAGCTATATAAGTTAACGTATTCGTAGACGTACCTAGCTTCGCTATCCTATTAGCTACTATAGATTATCTACGTTAGGCTAGATAGGGCTAATCGATAGAGATATATATAGTTATATTAGATAATAGCGTAGACGCTATACTACTATATAAGTACGCTACTAAGTACCTAGACTACGCGCGTCCCCTTATCCAAGCCTAGCCGTTTTACGCTAACCTACGCTCCTCTATAGCTATAGATATTAATAGATCCTCCTCCGTCTTCTCTATCTCTATAGCCTTCTATATAGTAGATACTATTGCCTTCTATAGTATTATCTCGTCTCTACTTAGTATCTATAATAGTCCGCTTCTACGCCTATTTAGCGAGACTAATCCTAAGGTAAAGAATATTACTACGATTAAGCAACTCTTATACTAATAACCGGTAGCGGCTACCTCCTAGTTAGGGGTCGGGGGATACTAGGGTAGGACCGACTAGCCGACTACCGACTACCTACTAGCTAACTACCGACTACTACCGACCGACTACTAACTAACTACTAACTAACTACTAACCGACTACCGACCGACTACTAACCGACTACTAACCGACTACCGACCGACTACTAACCGACTACTAACCGACTACCGACTAACTACTAACCGACTACTAACCGACTACTAACCGACTACTAACCGACTACTAACCGACTACCGACCGACTACTAACCGACTACTCCGATCCCTAACTATATCTACCGACTACCTATCGACCGACCTACTACTATCTACTAATAGACTACCGACCGCGATCTCGGTATACTATCTATATCCCCACTTAGGGAGATTATAGGAAAGGAGCGCGGCGAGTACTAGGGAGGGACTAGGGCTAGGAGGGCTTAGTTATTAATCGGTATCGCTAAGCTATATCGACTAATAAGTTAGCTATAGGGGGGAGGAGCGCGGCCGAGATAGTAGGGAAGGACTAGGGCTAGGAGGGCTTAGTTATTAATCGGTATCGCTAAGCTATATCGACTAATGAGTTAGCTATAGGGGGAAGGAGGGCGGCCGAGACGATAGGAAAGGACCGGGGCTAGGACGGCTTAGTTATTAGTCGGTATCGCTAAGTAATACCGATAGATAAGTTAGCTATAGGGAGGGAGGACTAGGGTAGGTTAGAGAGCTCGAGCTATCTATCTATAAGACATTATAGATAATAGTTCTAAGGAAGTAAATAAAGCCTATTACTAGAAGAACTATAATAGCTAAGTATAGTTAAATTAGTCTATTATAATAACGTCGATAGTAATAGTTACCCTATCGTAGTAACGGATATTAGAACGAATCCTACTATATAATAATAGTTAGGGTTCGACCCTAACCCTAACCCTAACCCTAGTATCTCTATCTATAACCTTATCGTCGCTAGCGCCTTCTACGAGCCTCGACTACTATTAGATCGTCGCTAGCGCCTTCGACTAGATAGTTTACTTATCCCCTTACTATACGACCTTTACGTTATACCGCTACTATAGCCTAGTAGTTCCCCCCTTCGACTAGATCCTTTACTTATCCCTCTACTACGTAACCCTTACGTTATACCGCTATCGCGGCCTAGTAGCTTCCCTCTTCGACTAGATCCTTTACTTATCCCCCTACTATGCGATCCTTACGTTATACTACTACTATAGCCTAGTAGCTTTCCCCTTCGACTAGATCCTTTACTTGTCCCCTTACTACGTAATCTTTACGTTATATCGCCGCTACTACCTCGTAGCTCTCCTTACTTATTAGGCGCTCGAGCTAACGGCTATTATTCTTTAGGAACCTTAACCTCGATTATAAACCCTCTCTTCTTTCTACTACTACTAACTAACCTTAAGCGTAGTTAGTTATCGTTAGCCCTCTCGGATAACTCTTCTAACTATTCTTCTAGCCTTTATACTATTATATCCTCTTTAGGACCTTTAGCGCTTCCTACCTATTACCTCTTCTAGACCCTAGTAACGATTAGTAAGTATACTTCTATCTAGACCTCCTATAGAGTATTTCTAGTCTACTAACTCTCTCCTTAGGAGCCCTTACAATAGCGGTACCGTCTAGTTTACCTATCGCGTAGACCGTTAATAATATAATACTTTAGGAATCCTATTATAATATAACGAAGCCGACTACCGGCTACTATACTACTCCTAGCTCTACCGCGTAGTATATAGAGGAATACTAGAGCGGAGTAGAGTCCTACTAGCGTATAGTAAGGCTCGTAGGCATTTAGCGAGGCGAGAGTATACTCGACGTTATAAGCGGACCTAGTCTCGCTAGCTTGCTCGCCTACGAAGTCCTTAGTAGGAAGAACCCTCCTATGTTCTTTACTAATGCAAGCGGCGCGCTACTCGCGTAGGTAGACGCTAAGCTTTACTACCGCTTCCTAGAACTACATAGCTATTACTACTAGTAAGGCGATATTCGGAAGGCGAATGCCCTCGCTACGATTAGGGCTTTTACTAACTACTAGAATAGCTTCGACGTCGTCCTAGTATACCTCTTCCTAAACCATTTCGAGCCCGATAGTCGCCCTTAGGTAATTGCTTATCTTTAGATACTACTCGCGCTAGGAGGTTATATAGTTATCTAGTTCGACGCTCCGTTGCCTAGTTAGGATATATAGGGCAAACCTTACGACGTAATCGCTACCGGCTAGCGCATAGTTAGTCGCGATACCGATTAGGGCAAGATAGAAAAATAGACGATAGGGACGACGCTACCTTAGGTCGACTAGACGACTCTCGTAACTAGAGGTAACTATATCCGTCTCTAGAACGATTTGCGCCGAATTATTACGAATAGTAGTAGTATACCTAGCCCGTTCGTAACCGCCTACGACCTATAGAACCTATTTATAGACTAGAATAAGATAGTCCGGGAAACGGTAAAGCCTACCGGTCTAAGAGGCTTACTAACTATCTACGACCTTAATATAGCGTAGTAGTACGCGATCTACGACGTCCTCGAGGATCCCGGATCTAACCTTAGACGTCCTACTAGGTATTACGCCAAGGTCTTTATATACGGCATATATATAGTCTATACTTGAATAGGAAAAACGGCGAGGTTATAGCTTTAGGGATAGTTAAGGGAAAGGGCTAGCTATTCTAGAGTTTATAGGGCTTAATTTCTTAACTCTATAGCTTAGAATACGTACTCCTCAAAAGCGTTATTTTTATAGAAATATACTCCCCTCTCCTCTAATTGAATTACGAGAAGCCTCGATACCTCCTTATACCTTTAGGGTTAATTTCTACGATAGAGAGGGTAGACTATTTAGATATACCTATTTTTAGCTATTTTAGGGATATTAAGAGTAGCTAGATACTTCCTTAGAGTACCTATAGTATCGCCCTAGCGCTAGAGACTAGTCTAATATCCGCTACGAGAATCGCAAAGACGTTCTATAGACCTACGAGAAAGCGTAAGGATAGTTTTATAGTACTTACTCGCCGAGACTATAATCTTATATAGTCCGATATCCGATATCTACTACGGAAATCGTAGAGGCACTATACGGACCTACGAGAAAGCGTTAGGATAGTTTAGGGTTCTCTCTTATAGAGACGATAATCTTATATAGTCCGATATCCGATATCTACTATAGGAGTCGTAGAGGCGCCCTATAGACCTACGAGAAAGCTCTTCTATACTAATAGTACCTAGTATAGTACCTACTAGTAGAGACTATTATCTACTATAGTCTAATCTCTACTACGAGAATCGTATCGATACTCTATAGATAGACCTACGAGAAAGCTCTACTCGTCTACTATAGAAGGGCCGCTACTAGATAGGAGGATTAAGCCCTTAATAGCGCTACGTACGTCGTAGGGCCTAGGATTACTATAAACTCTACGAATAACGAGGCTCTAATTAAGCTATAGAGATCCTTTCCTAACTAACTATCCTAATCCCTAACTATACCTACTAACTACCCCCTAACCGACTACTATACCTACCGACCGATATCCCGACCGACTAGTCTAACTACTATTGCGAGAGCCTCTATCCGATCCCGACTACTATCTTAGTATACCGTTAGCTCCCTACTTAGGGAGATTCTAGGAGAGGAGCGTAGCTAGGACGGTAGGGGAGGACCGGATCTAGGATAGCTTAGTTATTAGTTAGTAACGCTAAGCTATATCGCCTAATAAGTTAGCTATAGGGGAAAGGACTAGGATAGGTCGGAGAGCTCGAGCTAAGTAGAATTCGGTTAAGGTAAAGGATAGCGGATTCTTACCTCGCTACCCCTCTCTATAGTTAAGGGTATAATAGCTACGGAGGTCTAACGCTAGGGGCGTAGCTAGCCGCCTTACGTAGAGTTATCGATCGTCGCTAGTATAGTATCTTTAGCTTAAGGCCTACTAGCTTAGCGCTACTAGTAGTACCTTACGTATCGGATCGGTCTACCTCGCGCCTATCCTAGGTACTCCTTATAGGGTTCGACTAAGGTAAAGGGTAGTAGGTTCTTACCTCGCTATCCCTCTTCGTAGTAGAGGGCGCGATAGCTATAGAGGTCTAACGCTAGGGACATAGTCGGTAGCCTTACGCGGAGTCGTTAATCGTCGCTACTATAGTATCTTTAGCTTTAGGCCTACTAGCTAGGCGCCGCTAGTAGTGCCCCTAGCTCTACTACCGAGATTAGTATAGGTAATTTCTCGATATCGGATCGGTCTATCTCGCGCCTACCCTAGGCACTCCTTATAGGATTCGACTAAGGTAAAGGATAGTAGGTTCTTACCTCGCTATCCCTCTCTATAGTAGAGGGCGTAATAGCTACGGAGGTCTAACGCTAGGGGCGTAGTTAGTAGCCTTATATAGAGTCGTCGATCGTCGCTAGTATAGTATCTTTAGCTTTAGGCCTACTAGCTAGGCGCCGCTAGTAGTATCCCTAGCTCTATCGCCGAGATCGGTATAGGTAATTTCTCGATATCGGATCGGTCTATCTCGCGCCTACCCTAGGCACTCCTTATAGGATTCGACTATAGTAAAGGATAGCGGATTCTTACCTTACTATCCCTCTCTATAGTAGAGGGCGTAATAGCTACGAAGGTCTAATACTAGGGACGTAGTCGGCGGCCTTATATAGAGTCGTCGATCGTTACTAGTATAGTATCTTTAGCTTTAGGCCTACTAGCTTAGCGCTACTAGTAGTATCTACCGTATCGTATCGGTCTATCTCGCGCCTATCCTAGGCACTCCTTATAGGGTTCGACCGAGGTAAAGGAAGGCCGGTACTTACCTCCCTATCCCTCTTCGTAGTTAGGGGCTCGGTAGCTATAGATATCTTACGCCTAGGGCATAGTTAGTATCCTAGCATAGAGCTACTAGGGGAGAACCGGGACTAGGACGGCTTAGTTATCGGTTAGTATCGCTAAGTAATACCGATAGATAAGTTAGCTATAGGGAAGGAGGACTAGGGTAGGTTAGAGAGCTCGAGCTATCTATCTATAAGACATTACGGATAATAGTTCTAAGGGAGTAAACGAAGCCTATTACTAAAAGAACTATAATAGCTAAGTATAGTTAAATTAGTCTATTATAACAACGTCGATAGTAATAGTTACTATAGATATTAGAACGAACCCTACTATATAATAAGGATTAGGGTTCGACCCTAACCCTAGCCCTAACCCTAGTATCTCTATCTATTATCTTACTATCGCTAGCGCCTTCTACGAGCCTCGACCGCTATCGGATCGTCGCTAGCGCCTTCGACTAGATCCTTTACTTATCCCCTTACTACGCGACCTTTACGATATCCCGCTATCCTAGCCTAGTAGTTCCCTCCCTTCGACTAGATCCTTTACTTATCCCCCGACCGCGCGACCTTTACGTTATATCGCTACCACTACCCTAGAGCGCCTATTCCTAGATCCTTCGCTTATTCCCTAACTACCTAGCCTTTACGTTATACTATCGCTACTACCTTGTAGTACCTACTCCTAGATCCTTTACTTATCCCCTTACTACGCGACCTTTACGTTATATAGCCGCCGCTATCTCGTAGCTCCCCTTACTTATTAGGTACTCGAGCTAACTATAAGTACTCTTTAGGAACCTTAACCTCGATTATTAACCCTCTCTCCTTTCTACTACTACTAACTAACCTTAAGCGTAGTTAGTTACGATTAGCCCTCTAAGATAACTCTTCTAATTGTTCTTCTAGCCTCTATACTATTACATCCTCTTTAGAGCCTTTAGCGCTCCCTACCTAGTACCTCTTCTAGACCCTAGTTACGATCGGTAAGTATACTTCTATCTAGACCTCCTATAGAGTATTTCCGGTCCGCTAACCCTCTCCTTAGGAGCCCTTACTATAGCGG
>LFZO01000498.1:61378-84700 GCA_001578225.1 Pseudocercospora musae
CCTATCGCGTAGACCGTTAACTATATAATACTTTAGGAATACTATTACTATAAGACGAAGCCGACTACCGAACCCTATACTACTCCTAGCTCTACCTTGCGCTTTATAGACGAATACTAGGATACTACGCGCTCTATAGAAGAATACTAGAATAGAGTAGAGTCCTACTAGCGTATAGTAAGGCTTGTAGACATTTAGCCTAGCGAGAGTATACTCGACGTTACGTATAGACTTAGTCTCGCTAGCTTGCTTGCCTACGAAGTCCTCGGTAGAAAGAACCCTCCTATATTCTTTACTAATGCGAGCGGCGCGCTACTCGCTATAGTAGACTACGAGCTTTACTATCGCTTCCTAGAACTACGTAGCTATTACTACTAGTAAGGCGATATTCGGGAGGCAAATATCCCTACTACGATTAAGGCTTTTACTAACTACGAGAATAGGTTCGACGTCGTCCTAGTATACCTCTTCCTTAACTACTTCGAGCCTAATAGTCGCCCTCGGATAATTACTTATCTTTAGATACTACTCGTACTAGGAGGTTGTATAGTCGTCTAGTTCGACGCTTCGTCGCTTAGTTAGGATTACTAGGATAAGCCTTACGACGTAATAGCTACTAGCTAGCGTATAGTCGGTCGCGATACTAATTAGGCCGATTTAGGAAAATAGACGATAGGTACGACGCTGCCTTAGGTTAACTAGACGACTCTCGTAACTAGAGATAACCGTATCCGTCTCTAGAACGATTTACGCCGAATTATTATAGAGGATAGCGGTATACCTAGCGATTTCGTAACTACCTACGACCTATCGAACCCTATAGTTAACGGGAATTAGATAATAATATAGTATATCCTTACGCCTACTAGTCTAGGAGGCTTACTAACTACGAGCGACCTTAACGTAGCGTAGCGCTTCGTACTCTATAGCGCCCTCGAGTATCCCTAACTTAGAGTTAGACGTCCTACTAGGTATAAGGCTATAGTCTTTATATATAGTATATATATAGTCTATACTTAAAGGAGGAAAACGGCGAGGTTATAGCTTTCTCTATAGTTAAGGGATAGGATTAGCTATTATAGAGTTTAGGTTTGATTTCTTAACTCTATAGCTTAGAATACGTACTTCGCAAAAGCGTTCTTTTTATAGAAATATACCCCTCTCTCCTCTACTTAAATTATAAGAAGCCTCGGTACTTCCTTATACCTCTAGGGTCTAGTTCTACTATAGAGAGGCTAGTCTTCTTAGACCTATCTATTTTTAGTCGTTTTAAGGATATTAATCTTAGGTAGATACTTCCTCGGAGTTTAGGGTTAGGGTTAGAAGACTAGCTCTATACGTGCGACCTCTTACAAGAGATACTATCCGCCTTCCCGAAGTAGAAACCTATCTAGAACTACCGTACCCTCTCGTCTCCCCTCGTAGAGACTATAATATCTACTATAGAAGTCGGAGAGGTACGCTACGGACCTATAAGAAAGCGAGAGGATAGTTTTATAGTACTTACCTATAGAGACTATAATCTAATATAGTCTAATATTCGCTACGGAAGTCGAAGAGGTATCCTACGGACCTACGAGAAGCGATAGGATAGCTTTAGAGTACTTACTTATAGAGACTATTATCTTATATAGTCTAATCTCCGCTACGAGACTCGTTTTAATACTCTATAGACCTACGAGAAAGCTCTTCTCGTCTATAACGAAAGGGCCGCTACTAGGTAGGAGGTATAAGCTATCGATAGCGCTACGTACATTATAGAGCCCGGGATCGCTATAGTAAACTCTACGAATATCGAGGCTCTAACTAAGCTATAGAGATCCTTCCCTAACCGACCGCTATCTTAGCGTACTATCTATCCCCTACTTAGCGAGATTATAGGGAAGGGGCGTAGCTAGGACGGCTTAGTTATTAGTTAGTATCGCTAAGCTATACTAACTAATAAGTTAGCTATAGGGAAAAGGACTAGGATAGGTCGGACGGCTCGAGCTATCTATCTATAAGATATTAAGGATTATAGTCCTATAGGAGTCGAACGAAGGCAATTACTAGAAGGATAATACCTAAGTATAGTTAAATTATAATAATATCGATAGTAACCCTAACCCTATCATAGTAATAGACATTAGTACGAACCCTACTATATAATTAGGATTAGGGTTCGATCCTTATCCTCGGATTTCCCTCTATTATCTTATCGTTGCTAGCGCCTTCCGTAAGCCTCGACTACTCTCGGATTATTCCTAGCGCCTTCGACGAGATCCTTTAAGCCTTATCCCTCGAATAGCTTACTACTCGCCTTCCGCGATTAGATCGTTACTAGCGCCTCCTCCTAGATCCTTTACTTGTCCCCTTACTACGCGACCTTTACGATATACTATCGCTCCGGCCTAGTAGTTTCTCCCTTTAACTCGATTCTTTACTTGTCCCCCGACCGCGCGACCTTTACGTTATACTACTACCGCTACCCTAGAGCGCCTATCCCTAGATCCTTCGCTTGTCCCCTAACCGCCCGGCCTTTACGTTATACCGTTACCGCTACCTCGTAGCGCCTATCCCTAGATCCTTTACTTGTCCCCTTACTACGTAACCTTTATATTAGACCGC
Source organism: Pseudocercospora musae (assembly GCA_001578225.1). Classification (NCBI taxonomy): domain Eukaryota; kingdom Fungi; phylum Ascomycota; class Dothideomycetes; order Mycosphaerellales; family Mycosphaerellaceae; genus Pseudocercospora; species Pseudocercospora musae. The sequence continues at coordinate 63,986 of LFZO01000498.1, forward strand.
TACTACTACCCTAGAGCGCCTATCCTTAGATCCTTCGCTTATTCCCTAATCGCCTAGCCTTTACGTTATACCGCTACCGCTACCTCGTAGCGCCTACTCCTAGATCCTTTACTTGTCCCCTTACTACGCGACCTTTACGTTATATAGCTATCGCTACCTCGTAGCTTTCCTTACTTATCGGGCGCTCGAGCTAACTATAAGTATTCTTTAGGAACCCTATCCTCGATTATAAACCCTCTCTCCTTTCTACTACTACTAACTAACCTCGAGTATAGTCCGTTACTATTCGCCCTCTCCGAGACCTCTTCCTACTATTCTTTAAGTAATAATATCCTTTTAAGAATCTTCTACGCTCCGAGACTTCGGTTACGATCTATAAGTATACTTCCGTCTAGAGTATTCTTAATCTACTAACTCTCTCGTAAGGAGCCCTTATAATAGCGTTACGGATCTATTCGCCTAAACTATAGACCTATTTGCCTATAGTATAGACCGTTAACTATATACTAACCGTTAATAGTATAATCCTTTAGGCTAGTATCTATAGTAGCGTATAGCTAGCGCGAAACGGCTACTACGATATCTAGAATACTATATAGACCTATATAGAGGAAGTATAGCCTAGAGCGGAGTCCTACTAGCGTATAGTAAGGCTCGTAGACATTTAGCCTAGCGAGAGTATACTCGACGTCACGTACGGACCTAGTCTCGCTAGCTTACTTACCTACGAAGTCCTCGGTAGAAAGAATCCTCCTATATTCTTTACTAATAAGAGCGGCGCGCTACTCGCGTAGGTAGACGCCGAGCTTTACTACCGCTTCCCGGAACTATATAGGGATTACTACTAGGAAGGCGATATTCGCGAGGCTAGTACTCCTACTAAGGTTAAGGCTTTCGCTATCTACGAGGAGGGATTCGACGTTATACTCGTCTACTTCGCCCTTAACTACTTTAAGCCCGATAGTCGCCCTCTCGTTATTACTTATCTCTAGACACTACTCGCGCTAGGGAGTCGTCTTATAGTTTATTTCGACGCTCCTTTACCTAGTCGGTATATCTAGGGCATACCTTATAATATAATCGTTACTAGCTAGCGCTCGGTTAGTCCTAATAGCGGATAGGGTAAGTTAGAAGAATAGACGATAGCTACGACGTAAAGGGAGGACGAAAGGGTAATTATACTAGCCGAAGGGAAGCGTACTCGTCTCTAGAACGATTTACGCTAAATTATTACGGATAGTAGTAGTATACTAGGCTAGCTCCTTAGTACCTTTAACTTGTCGCTCTAAGGTTATACGAATAATCCTATCGACGAAACGGCTACTTACTCTAGTTATACTACCTCCGAGATTTATATAGCGCGTAAGCTTTAGAGGGATAACGCGGATACTACAATCTAGTAAGAGGCTACTCCTACCGGTCTTAGAGGCTTACCGACTACCTACGCTATTAACCTTGCATAGCGAAGTCTCGTAGATAACGTTTTAGACGATGCCGACTAGAGACGTTATCCGACTATAGCCTTTATACTCGGTTACTATATAGTCTATACTTAAGAGTTCGAAGCGGTAAGGGTTTCGGGTTAGGTTAGAGAGTTTAGTTTAGGATAGAGGGTTTAATTCCTTAACTCTATAGCTTAGAGTATGTACTTCTCTAAAGCGCTATATAATTACGAGAAGCCTTAGTCCCTCCTCTAGCTACGCGTACGTACTTCTCCTATATTTTATTACGAGAACCCTTAGTCCCTCCTTATATAGAGAGGCCGAACTTGTTCGAACTACCTATCTTCCGCCCTATCCTCTATTATAAGAGGAATAGAGAGCGAGGAGAGTAGAAGGTATACGAAAGAGACGAGACTATCGATTCGGCGCGATTACTACTACTCCGATATATACGAAGACGATCGAGTATATATATAGGAAACGATATACCGAACGTTATTTCCGCTACTCGATAGACGTTCGCTAGTCTAGAGTAAAGTTAAATCCGGCCAATTAGGCAAGGCTACGAGCCTTAGCGCCGAGAGGCTAGTAATATTATATATAGATACTATACTAAAAATTTCTCGACGGATCCTATATCGTATCGAAATACGCTATAGGATAGATATTGTTTTATAGGAGTTCGTATAGTAAACGTACGAGTTATAGGAAGCTTAGGGTTAGTAGATAGGATCTAAAAGGAGGCTATATATCCGCGATCTAGCGTATACTACTACGAGCGCTAACTAATATGCCTATTCTATAATTAGCGCTACCGCTATAGATAGAAGGTATCCGCTCCTTCCTATACGCCTTCCTCTTCCTATCTAGCTCGACCTATTAGTAGATCTAGCGAGACTATTACTAGACTAACGCCAAGACCCTTAGCGCGACCCCGGCTCTCGATAGATTCCTTACTCGGATTTAGAAAGAAGCCTAGTAGTAGTATAGGAATAAGTATATCTATATTTATTCGTATAATATTAGCTTCGCTATAGGGAAGTAGAAGGGGGATTTTAATAGTAGTATAGACGATACCTTTAAAGGCTTTATCTAGGCGAAAATAAAGAGACTAGATAGTAGTATATCTACCGTAAGGATCGCACTCTTTACTATAGCTACTATATACCCTATCGGGAGGCGGGAGTAGTATAACTAGAATATATAGTATACTTAGGCTATTACGGTCGTATAGCTCCTACGCAAGTAAGGATACTACCTCCTTATCTATAACTACGTAGCTAAAGAAGGTACTATTAGACTAAAGCCCGCCGATATATTCCCGCTCTATATATAATAGACTTTCCTCTAGGCCCTAAAGGAGAAGTATAAGGTCCGCGCTATCTACTTCGGGAACGTATATAGTAATGGCTAGCCTACGTACTATATTTAGCGCATATTAGGCCCGTTCTACTCTAGTCGATGCCTCTCCGATACGCTATTCTAGATATATCGAATAGCTTGTACTAAAGATATACTATAGGAGGACCTTAATAACGATCGATAGTTTAGCTTCTAGGAGATTCGAGGCATTAATAGATATCTAGAAAAGACGAGAAGATAAGATAGACTATAATGGAGCAAGGGATAGGGTTAGGGAGTTTATTATAATTAGAATACCTAAAGCGCCTCGAGGGGTAGAGAGGCTAATAGGAAGATATTTAGAATTATAGGTCTATACGAAGATCGCCTATACGAGGTAGAATGTTTCCTAGCGCGAGTAATTAGTTATTACCTAGTAACGCTTAGTATTACTATCGGATAAGTTATTATAACGTCGCCCCGTAGAGTCTATTCTATAGCTAGTATCTAAGCCGTATTATAGAAACCCTATCCTAGACGTAGGATTAAGATACTATTCTACTAAAGCTAGTATATAGACTTAAACTATATCTATCGGATTATCTTTCGGGATAGCTCGATATAGAATCGGCGCCCGATTCATAATCGAAGATAGTAACGGCGAGGATACTAGATTATCTACTACGCCTCGAGATAGTTAAGGAAGGAGCTACGCTATAAGGTATCGGTCCCTCGATAGTCTCGCCTATAGGGTCTAGCGTTCCTACTCGTAGACTTAACGGATTATAGTAAGGACTACGTAATCGAATATCTCTATCGACTAGGTAGGGATCGGCTAGATAAAAGAAGAAGAGGTCCTTGACTTCGTATAGCGGAAAGGTATAGAGGTCTTCTACGAGGCCTATATAATGTCCCTTAACGACGACCTTAACCGAGCGTTAAAAGATAGACTAGATACGCCGTAACCGGCAAATAACGTTAGGATTATTAATAGATCCGAGATAGTCTAGAAGGAGCTAAATATAGCGAAGAATAGTATCGAGAAGGAGAAAGAGTATCTTGCCTATACTCCCTTATAAACGAAATTCAAATACGATTTTATTTATCCTATCGAATAGCGACTCGGATAGGGGAAATAGGGCGTAGGGTTCGGTAGAGGTAAAGGATAGCGGGTTCTTACCTCCCTATCCCTCTCTATAGTCGAGGACGCGGCGGCTATAGAGGTCTAACGCTAGGGACGTAGTTGGCCGCGTTATCTAGAGCCGTCGATTATTTCGGGTTAGTATCTTCTAGTTTAGGCCTACTAGCTTAGCGTCGCTAGCCATGCCTCTAGCTCTACTACTAAGATCGGTATAGGTAATTTCTCGATATTGGATTAGTCTATCTCGCGCCTATCCTCGGTACTCCTAATAGGGTATAACTAAGGTAAAGGATAGCGGGTTCTTACCTCGCTAGCCCTCTTCCTAGTTAGGGGCGCGATAGCTATAGAGGTCTAACGCCGGGGGCGTAGTCGGCTATCTTAATAGGTAATTTCTCTATATCGGATCGGTCTATCTCGCGCCTACCCTTAGTACTCCTTATAGGGTACGACCGAGGTAAAGGATAGTAGGTTCTTACCTCGCTAGTCCTCTCCCTAGTCGAGGGCGCGATAGCTACGGAGGTCTAACGCTAGGGGCGTCGTCGGTAGCTATATGCCTAAGGATAGAGTATTCCTCCGATTAGGACTACGAGTATTCCCTACTCGCCTATACGAAGTAGAATATTTCCTAGCGTAAGTAATTAGTTATTACCTAGGGTCGCTTAGTATTATCGTTAGATAAGTTATTATTACGTAAACTCGAACCCGATCTAAGACGCTAGATTAAGACACTATTCGACTAAAGTAAGGATATAGATATAAACTATATCTATAGAGTTATCGTTTAGGATAGCTCTACGAAGAATCGATACCTAATTTATAATTAAAGACGGTAACGGCAAGGATACTAGATTATCTACCGCGCCTTAAGATAGTCCTAAGGATAGGTTCTCGCAAGGAAGGAGTCGCGCTATAAGGTATCGGTCCTACGATAGTCTCGACGATAGGGTCTAGTACCTCCTATTAGGGACCTCGTAGGTTACTCTAAGTACCGTATATTACGGACCTTATCCTCTATAGATCTTATGTTTATCGAGCTCCCTAGCGACAAGGTTAGGGTTAGCTAGATAAAAGGAGAAGAGATCCTCGACTTCGTAAAGTAGAAAGGTAGTAAACCTAGACTAAGCGTTAAAGGATAGACTAGATACGCTCTAACCGGGAAACGAAGTCTAGCTTCTATAAAGCCTATAAAGCGTACTAAAACGATAACCTCGAATAGGGGCTAAAAGATAGACTAGGCCGGCCGCGACTAGCTATTATAGTTAAGATTATTAATAGATACGAGATAGTCTAGAAGGAGCTTAATATAGTAAAGAATAGTATCGAAAAGGAGAAAGAGAATCTCGAGAATACGCTATCTATCCTTCCTTTAGAGTCTCAATAAACGAAATATAAATAGGGTTTTATTTATCCTATCGACTAGTAACTCGGAAGAGCGAGATAGGGCATAGGGTTAGATAGAGGTAAAGGGTAGCGGATGCTTACCTCTCCGCCCCTCTTTATAGTTAAGGACGCGATAGGGAGAGAGGTCCTACGCGGAGGATACGGCCGGCTATCTTACCTAGAGTAAATCGCTACCGACGGATAATAGTATACCTAGTCGCTCTTCTACGAAGCCTACAAAACGTACCTCTACGATAGCCTCGAAGGGAGGTTAAAAGATAGACGAGATACGCTACGACTAGTAATTAAAGTAAAGATTATAAATAGATACGAGACAGTCTAGAAGGAGCTTAATACGGCGAAGAATAGTATCGAAAAGGAGAAAGAGAATCTCGAGAATACGCTACCTATACTTCCTTCGGAGTCTTAATAAACGAAATATAAGTAGGGTTCTATTTATCCTATCGACTAGCGACTTAGAAGAGCGAAATAGGGCGTTAGGTAGGATAGAGATAAAGGGTAGCGGATACTTACCTCGCTGCCCCTCTCCGTAGTCGAGGGCACGGTAGCTATAGAGGTCTAACGCTAGGGGCGTAGTAGGTAGCCTAGCGTAGAGCCGCTAGGGAAGAGATCGTATACCCGAGGCTAGAGTATCCCTTCGATTAGGACTACGAGTATCCCTCCTCGCCTATACGAAGTCGAAGGTTTCCTAGCGTAAGGGATAAGTTATTACCTAGTAACGCTTAGTATTACTATCGGATAAGTTATTATAACGTCGCCCTACGGAACCCGTTCTATAGCTAGTATCCGAGCTAGTCTTAGGCTAAAAGGATTCGTAGCGTAGATCGAGGGAGAGTAAGGTATCTACCGCTATAATATCGCTAGTACGTCCTAAATATAAACTATTATAGTCGATGTATCTAATGCGACGGTAGTCTCGTAGGCTCGGATCTATTATAGTAGCTACTAAGGAACCCTAGTTATTATATAAAACTAGCTAATAGTAGCCTCTATACTATAGGGTAACGTCTAGACGAGTTTGTCTTAGCGCCTAGGCTAGATATACTATACTAAAGCTAGACCTCCCCTCTAGCTAGGACTTCGGACAAAGTATATCTATATAACTAATAGATGGATCCGTACTAAATAAGACGATTTAGAATAGTACGGATAAGTAGAATATAGATACGCGTATAGAGAGCGATAGGCAAGATAGGGTCCCTTTAGTAAAAGGATCCTAGATAGTAAACAAGTAGACTAACCTATCTTAGGTAAGTAAAGGTAAGCGCGACGTAGAGTATTTAGAGGAAGGATCTCCCTCTAAGGCTTCCTTCTTTTCTTCTTCGTAGTCCGTCCTATTACGATCGCTACTATACTAATTTACTTAACCTAATTTATTTCGCTCTTCGACTTAGATCTTTAGATTATTAGCGCCTCCTAGACTACGCTCCCTAATAGGATCGCTATCGATACGATATTGCCCTCTATACTAGGCCGTATAGTCGAGACGTCTATAGGTAAGAAGGTTATAGAGATCCGCGACGAGCCTTACTACGCGTTTAGGTAGATAGATAGTACCCTAGTATAGCGCGACCTCTAGTTAGCTAATAGATAGCGGAAGACATTATATCTCGATTAGGAGGATCTATAGATTAAGGCTATACGCGAGGGCCCTAGGGTTAGGATTAGGGTAAGTCTTAGCGCCGATAAGCTTACTAATCCGCTTGTACTAGAGCGAGCCTAGCGTTACCTAGAGGCTTCTAGAAAGGAAAAAATAGCGATATCGGTTTAAAGGGAGCTCCTTAGCTTAATCGATCGGGAGACTAATATCTTCGTCGTTAACTTTATATTTAATATTCTATAAAAACCCGGATTAAAATTATATCCTCTTCGGATCGAGGAGGAAAGGAAGGAAAGGGAAGACTAACGAATAGTATTAGAGTAGCTCTATCCCCCTTCCGCTCTACTTCTATATCCTTCTCTCTATTCGCTATCTAGAGCCTACTAGTAGAAAGGATAGGGGGAAATCTTAGCGCCGGCGAGATAACTAGATCGCTCGTATCGGGGCGAGACGGCTCGTATACTTATAGTAGGAATATCCTCTCTTTAAGTACTATATACGAGTCGTACTTGCGAATACGACTAGCTTTAGCTACTAACCCTCTTCCGCTTTTAACCCTATTCTTCTCTAACTTATTCCTACCTTCTTAGACGCTATATCGAGACGCTACTCTACTAAAGTAAGTATATAGACTTAAACTATCTCTATAGGGTTATCTTTCTAGATAGCTAAACGAAGAATCGATATCCGATTTATAATCGGAGATAGCGATAGCGAGGATACTAGATCGTCTACCGCGCCTTAAGATAGTCCTAAGGATAGACCTCGAGCGAGGAAGGAGCTATACTATAACGTATCGGTCCCTCGATAGTCTCGACTATAGGATCCGACTATAGGGATAGCGCCTCCTATCGTAGACTTAATAGATAATAGTAAGTCCTATATAATCGAACCTATATTATAGAGTAAGTCTACTATAGATCTTATATTTATTAAGCTCCCCGGCGATAAGGTAGTAGCTAGCTAGAGGAAAGAAGAGGTCGTCGACTTCGTATAATAGAAAGGCATAGAGCTCTTCTACGAAGCCTACTAAATATGCCTAAACGATAGCCTCGAACGAGGGTTAAAAGATAGACTAGATACGTAGCGACTAGTAAATAAGGTTAAGATTGTCTATAGATCCGAGATAGTCTAGAAGAAGGACCTAAATATAGCGAAGAAGAGGATCGAAGAGGAGGGAAGTATCTCGAGAATATCTTGTATATAGCGTAGGGTTTGATAGAGGTAAAGAGTAGCGGTCCTTACCTCGCTATCCCTTCCTATAGCCGAGGGCGCGACGACTACGAGGATCTTACGTAGAGGGCGTAACTAGCGATCTTACCTCGAGCGAATCGCTACCGACGTATAATAGTCTACCTAGTCGATCTTCTTAGTAGCCTAGATACGCTACGACTAGTAAACAAAGTTAAGATAATTAATAGATACGAGATAGTCTAGAAGATACTAAACATAGCGAAGAATAGTATCGAAAAGGAGAGAGGGTATCTCGAGAATATCTCTAATTAGGGGTCGCTTAGGATTATAAAGGATAGCGGGTCCTTACCTCGCCGCTCCTCTCTATAGTAGAGGGCACGATAGCGATAGGATCTTACGTAGAGGGGATAGCTAGCGATCTTACCTCGAGTAAATCGCTACCGATATATAATAGTATACCTAGTTAATCTTCTATATAGCCTACAAAACGTGCCTCTACGACTACCTCGAATAAGCGTTATAGGATAGACTAGATACGCTACGACCGGTAAACAAAGTTAAGATAATTAATAGATACGAGACGGCCTAGAAGATACTAAATATAGCGAAGAATAGTATCGAAAAGGAGAGAGGGCATCTCGAGAATATCTCTAATCGGGAGTCGCTTAGGATTATAAAGGGTAGCGGGTCCTTACCTCGTCGCCCCTCTCTATAGTAGAGGATACGATAGCTACGGGATCTAACGCGGAGGGAGCGGCTAGCGATCTAACCTCGAGTAAATCGCTACCGATATATAATAGTATACCTAGTCGATCTTCTATATAGCCTATAAAACGTGCCTCTACGACTACCTCGAATAAGCGTTATAAGATAGACTAGATACGCTACGACTAGTAAATAAAGTTAAGATAATTAATAGATACGAGACGGCCTAGAAGATACTAAACATAGCGAAGAATAGTATCGAAAAGGAGAGAGGGTATCTCGAGAATATCTCTAATCGGGAGTCGCTTAGGATTATAAAGGATAGCGGATCCTTACCTCGTCGCCCCTCTCTATAGTAGAGGATACGATAGCTACGGGGTCTAACGCGGAGGGAGCGGCTAGCGATCTAACCTCGAGTAAATCGCTACCGATATATAATAGTATACCTAGTCGATCTTCTATATAGCCTACAAAACGTATCTCTATAACTACCTCGAATAAGCGTTATACGATAGACTAGATACGCTACGACTAGTAAACAAAGTTAAGATAATTAATAGATACGAGATAGTCTAGAAGATACTAAATATAGCGAAGAACGGTATCGAAAAGGAGAGAGGGTATCTTAAGAATATCTCTAATCGGGAGTCGCTTAGGGTTATAAAGGATAGTAGATCCTTACCTCGCTACCCCTCTCCGTAGTAGAGGGTACGATAGCTATAGAATCTAACGCGGAGGGGGCGGCTAGCTATCTAACCTCGAGTAAATCGCTACCGATATATAATAGTATACCTAGTCGATCTTCTACGTAGCCTATAAAACGTACCTCTACGACTACCTCGAATAAGCGTTATACGATAGACTAGATACGCTACGACCGGCAAATAAAGTTAAGATAATTAATAGATACGAGACGGTCTAGAAGATACTAAATATAGTGAAGAACGATATCGAAAAGGAGAGAGGGTATCTCGAGAATATCTCTAATCGGGAATCGAGTCTAATAGAGGTAAAGGATAGTAGGCTCTTACCTCGCCGCCCCTCTCTATAGTTAAGGGCGCGGCTAGCTATCTTACCTAGAGTAAATCGCTACCGACGTATAATAGTATTCCTAGTCGCTCTTCTACGAAGCCTACAAAACGTACCTCTATAACTACCTCGAATAGGGATTAGAAGATAGACTAGATACGTCGCGACCGGTAAATAAGGTTAAGATTATTAATAGATACGAGATAGTCTAGAAGAAGCGAAATATAGTAAAGAATAGTATCGAAAAGGAGATAGGGTATATCGAGAATACCTTAGTTATACTTCGTTTAGAGTCTAAACAAACGTAATACAAATACGGTTTTATAAATCCTATCGACTAGTAACTCGGAAGCGCGAAATAGGACGTAGGGTTTAATAGAGGTAAAGGATAGTAGGTCCTTACCTCCCTATCCCTCTCTATAGTCGAGGATCTAGTAGCTAGGGAGGTCTAAGGCCGGGGGCGTAGTCGGTAGTATAGTATATAGCTACCGAGAGAGAGGCTATATACCGGAGGCTAGATTATCCCTTAGATAGGGACTACGAGTATCTCCTATTTATCTATATAACGTCGAAGGTTTCCTAGCGTAAGGGATAAGTTATTATATAGTAGTACTTAGTATTACTATTAGATAAGTTATTATAACGTTATTCCTAGGATCTATAGGCACGTCCTATAGTCGATATATCTTATAATATAGTAGCCTCGTTAGCTCCGATCGCTACCGATACGATATTGTCCTCTACGCTAGGCTATATAGTCGAGACGTCCGCTAGCTAGGAGGTTATAGAGATCCGTAACGAGCCTCGCTACGCGTTCGGGTAGATAGGTAGTATCCTAGTATTACGCGACTAAAAGATATTATATCTCGGTCGGAAGGATCTATAGGCGAGCGCTATACGCGAGGGCCCTAGGATTAGGATTAGGGTAAATCTTAGCGCTAGTAACCTTACTAAACTACTCGTACCGGAGCGAGACTAGTATTGTCTAGAGGCTCCTAGGAAGGGAAAAATACCGCCATTGGTTTAAAGTAGGCTCCTTACCTCGATCGATCGGAAGACTAATATCTTCGTTATCTACTTTATATTCTATATTCTACGAAAACCTAGATTAAAATTATATCCTCTTCGGATCGAGGGGGAAAGGAAGGAAAGGGAAGATAGACTAATCGTATTAGAGTAGCTTCGCCTCCCTTCCGCTCTATTCCTCTACCTATTCCTCTATTCGCTAGTAGAGAGGATAGGGCAATTCTTAGCGCTAGCGAGGTAACTAAATCGCTCGTATCGGAGCGAGACTAGTATTGCTTAGAGGCTCGTTAGAGGGGAAAAATACCGGTATCGGTTTAGAGGAGGATCGTTAAGTCGATAGATTAGAAGACTAATATTACTATACTAATCCTAGTATTTAATATTCGATAAAATCCTAGAGGAAAATTATAGCCTACCTAGGTCGAAGGGAAAAGGAAGGGACTACGCTCCCTCCTTTACTAGCCTTACGGATTCTATAGGCGTTATAGGCTAAGTAGGATACTACTACCTTCGTATATTACCTAAAGGTCTCGTTAGTAGGCGTCGGGTTCGGATCGCTTCGGCTAAGTTATTATCCGGTAACGCTTAGTAGTACTAACTAATAACTTATTATTACGTCCCTATCCTAACTCTCTACGAGGCTATAGCTCGCTATACTATCGCGACGTCCCTCCTATCGATAGTCGCTATCCTCGTACCCTAGCTTATAGAAAAAAAAAGGACCTTCCTATATTCCCTTTAGCTCGCTTACTTCCCTACCCTATCCCTAGCTAAGCTAAAGCGCCTATAAAGCTAATCGACCGATCTACTAAACGCGAGCCCTAGACCTCGTAAAGCTAAACCTTCCCTATCCCTACGCTCTCTCGTATCCGAGCTAGGACCCTCGTTCGCCTATCCTATTCCTAGCTAAGCTTAGGCGCTAAGAGAGCTACTACTCCCCTTCCTACGTCGCCCTCGATCTAATCGAGCAAGTAGGCTAACTAGCGTTAAGGTCTACGTAAGGGCCCCGAGAGTATCCTCGTTACCTCTAGATCGGTAAGCGAGTAGGCTAATTAGTATTAGATCTCGTAGCCCCGCTTCTAGGACCGATATAGTCCCTCCCCGATCTAGCCTAGTATACGTACTTCTCTATATCTAGGCCGCCCCTCTCCTCCCTTCCCTCTATACCTTTCCCTTTAGCCTTACTATAGATGCCTTCCTCCTCTAACCTATCCTACTACTTTCCCCTCCTTACTCGCTACGTACCTTAGTAGTCCTTACTTTCGAGAATACTATCCTACTAGTCGATAGGATACTAGACGATCCCTCTCCTTCCTATCTATAAGCCTACCGCTTCGTTAGTACCCTTAATGCCTATAGCGTAGTAGAGTAAGCGATAGTAGTAGCGTTTAGCCTTAGTCGACCCTAATATAGACCCTAGGCTATCCCTAGCTATAGTATCCCTTAGCGCGATCTAGGAGGAGGACAATATAATAGTAGTCGATACGACCTTGGCTTTAGTCGAAAAAGCGCTCTATAACGAAGGGAAGGCTAAGCTAGATATAGGAGGAGACGCGAGCGTAGCTACGACTAACGAGGCTAGTACTCTAGTAGTTAGTATAGGAGGTATAGTTCCCCTCGCTTACTCTTAGCCCTTCGCTTACTATCCTATAGATCCTTAGTTAGATATAGTAGATATAGTAGATATAGCGAATATAGCGGACGTAGTAGATATAGCGGATACTATAGCGGGCTCGGTAGCGGTTCGCTTTATACCTATCTATATCGCTTTCCCTACTATTAAGCCTAGTCTCCTCGCCGCCCTCGAGACGTAGTACGTTTCTTATAACTCTAGCCTAGAGGATTCGGCGGATGCCCCTATCGACCTTACTAGTAGGCTAGCTATCTATCGCCCTCCGGTTAAGGAGTACGCTAAGGCGAGGAGAATTAGGAGTAATATCTAGTAGTTAGTTATTAGCGTCCTTAAGTCTCTAGCTATAGCGCTTAAGGTAATTACTATCGAGGTCGCTACTCGATAGACGCTCTATAACCTCTAGGAGTATCTCGCCGACGAGGCTCGTAGGATTAGTACCTAGGAGGCCTACCTATCGGAGTATTAGTCGATTATCGAGAGTATCTACTAGGATCCTAAAGCCGCCCTATTCCTCGGACTCCTCGATCCTACTACCTATATAAAGGAGGGATTTTAGTAGATCCTCTCTAACTACGTCTACGATACTATCGATTATAGGAAGAGGTACTAGACCTTAATCGCTAACTATCTCTATACTATTACTAATAGCTAGGGAGAGGATTAGTAGAAGGTCCTCTATAAGAAGGACCTAGAGCTCCTCCTAGCGAAGCGCTATAAGGTAGTCGGTCGGAAGGGAGCCGGTAGGGAGGCTAGCCCGATCTACGATCCTATATACTAGCCCTAGGACCTCCTTAAGTACCTAAAGTAACTCGTATAGCGTAGCTATATACTCGAGTAGTTCTACGTCTATACCTATCTCTAGGTTAACTACTATAGCAATCCTATTAAGTAGAGGTAGCTTTCCCTAAAGGGAATCCTAGCTATCCTATACCTAATCCTCCTCGACGTCGTTACGATCCTTAACGGCTAGGGGGCTAGCTTTATCCTATAGGACCTCCTCGAGTAGGTAACGTATAATCCTACTATACTTAGTATTACTTCCTAGCGCTAGAGGTAGTTAGAGAAGGAAGAGAGGGAGCGGATAAAGTAGGATAAGGCGAGGAAGGTAGAGGAGCGGAAGCGGCGATAATAGGTAGCGAAGGCGAGGAAGGTAGAGGCGAAGGCAAGGGAGGCGGAGGCGAGGGAGGTAGAGGTAAAAGCGAAGGTAAGGAAGCTAGAGAGCGCGTAGGCCTTAGCTACTACCTATCGACCGCTACTAAGACTACGCTAGAAGGAAGGGCCTTAGAGGCGGGTTAAGGTAGGGAACGTATCCTAGCTATTAGAGCCTATTGTAGTATTAGATTCGGAGGGAAAGGAGGAGAAGGAGGGGAAGTATACTAAGGAGGCGGAGGAGGAGGAGGTAGAGGAGGAGGAGGCGGAGGTAGAGGAGGTAGAGGTAGAGGAGGCGAAGGAGGAGGAGGCGGAGGCGGAGGCGGAGGCGGAGGAGGAGGAGGAGGCGGAGGTAGAGGAGGAGGCGGAGGTAAAGGCGAAGGAGGAGGCGGAGGCGAAGGAGGAGGAGGAGCCGTTCCCTTCCTAGAAGCGTAAGCTTCTATATACTACCTAGGAGGACGATAACGAGTCGCTACTATAGAAGCGGATACGGCCGGTTATATAGAGAGGGTCTATTATCTAGAAGGGGATACGTACGATTATTACTAAGAAGGAAGTAGTAGAGTCTAACGAGTTCTACGAGCTCCTTAGTAAGGTAAAGGAGAGATAGTCCGCTAGCGACTCCTACTAGTTTAGGACGTATTTCTACCTAGTATTACTAGAGCTCGTCTAGTCGCTCGCGTTATAGACCTAGTAGGCTATAGATAACGCTTCCGGGAAGGCCTATCTAACGTATATCTAGGACGCTAACGAGCTCGCTAAGGCGATATAGGGAGCCCTCGCTACTACGTTAGCGATCCTATCGCGTTGACTCGACTATTAGTATCTATAGTAAGGCTATATTAGAGATAGATCGCGTTCGTAGACTACTTTACGTTCCTCCTTCTACGTCGTCCCCCTCCCCCTACCTCCTATCCCTCCGGTAGTTAGTTATTACTTAGTATATACTATATAATAAGTTAGTAGTATATAGACTAAAATAGGGGAGTCTCTATAGTCTACTCGAGATCCGAGCTAACGTATATCGAGCCTATCTCCTACCGATTAGACGAAGATATATAGGAATCTTACGTTCGATCGCTATTATCGTACTAGTATTTATAGAGAAATCGAGTAAGTCGTATATCGCCTCTATTAGAGTCCTAGCCGTAGATAGTCGCTCGACTATACTATCCTCCTATTCGTCTATCCTTAGGACTAGGGGGCTATAGAGGACTACGATCCGCTTATAGTCTAATAGTATATCGTACTATCTCTCCTAGCTTGCGTTATCGCTATCTACTTCTATTAATAGCGAGACTAGTAGCGAGCTTTTCCCTTCCGCTATATCGAGGCTTAAGCGATCCTATAGCCTAGGCGCCTCGTTAGAGCGGTCGGGCCTAGGATTCTTATAGGGAGGGCTAGAGCTTCCCCCTAGGACGTATTCCTCGATACTCGGTAGTAGACTAATATCCCCTCTTCCTATCGCGCCCTAGTCGTTCTATAAGTCGGCTACGAAGAGCTCGCCTACTCCTATCGCGATTAGTACCTATCGTAGCCCTAACGAGGCGAATTCGGCCTAGATCGCCCTCCTATCTAGCGTACTCCCTAGACTATCTTAGGTTCTAGTTAGCCTTCCTAGATTGCCTCTATCGCGCGCCCGATCGTTTAGGATAGTCGCTACGCTACCTACGCTATATAGGTAACGAGCCGTATCGCTAGGGCTAGACTACCTCTATTTACTAACTCTCCTTAGTTACTACTCGGTCTAGTAGACCTAGGGCGGCTACGCCGGTAGACTCGCTTCCTTCCTAAGGGACTAGATATCTACCTCTTAACGTCGCTATTACGATAGTTACGTTAGATCTTAGTACTATCCTAACGGTACCTCTACGTACTATTCGGCTAGGTCCTACGATCTATAATATCGATATCCGGTATCGTAGAACGTATACGCCTAGCGATATTACCTTATTATAAGGGAAGATTACTTAGGGATCGCTATACGAGGTATATAGTTCCTTAGGGTACTCCTCGAAGTCTATAGTACTACTTACGCTATACCCTAGATCCTATACTCTCCTACTACTCGTAGTACTACTCCTTACCTATATAGCGCGAACTAGTTACTAGACGTAGAGACCTCCTATCCGAAAGTAGAACCCTAGCTCTCGATCCGATCGGTAATTAAACCTTATTCCTCCTTATCCTAGCGCTCGACGAAAAAAAAAAACTAGATCCTATCCTTTAGAGGATTGGCTACGTTTAACCCTCTACTCCTCTTATCTATATAATCGACGATAACGTATAGTCTCTAATATTAAACTAGTAGGATAGATAGGAAGCGAGGATAACTTCCTAGATAGAGTCTTATATATCGAATAGGTAGGATAAACGGAAAGCGAAGATAACTTCCCTAGTAGAGTCTTATCTATCGAATAGGTAGAGTAAATAGGGAGCGAGGATAACTTCCTTAGTAAAGTTTCGTCTATCGAATAGGTAGGGGAAATAGGAAGCGAAGATAACTTACGTTTTATCTATCGAATAGGTTAGGGTAGACGTCGATCTTCCTATCGATCGAGTCTTATATATCGAATATTTTAGTTATAGGAAATCTCGTCCTTTTATATAGTCTCGTCCTTTCTTCTTACCTATATCCTCTAATATAGTTATCGTCTCGCTACTACCTATTAGTAAACTATACTTAGAACGAGTAAGTATTTAGTCCCTTACGTCCTCTACTTAGTAGTCGAAGAACCCCTATCCTTTAGAAGATTAGCTATTTAATCCTTCGCCCCTTTCCTATCTATGCGATCGACGATAATACAAAGTCTCTAATATCGAACTAGTAGGATAGATAGGGATAATCGGCCTCGCTAAGTCTCGTCTATCGAATAGGTTAGGATAGGCGTCGATCGACGATAACTTCTATTAAATAGATAGGGTACGCGTCGATTAACGATAACTTCTATCGAATAGGTAGGATAAGTATCGTTTAACGATAACTCCTTCCTATCGCTCGAGTCTCGTATATCGAATATAGGAAATCTCGTCCTTTTATCTCTCGTTCTTTTATTATATCTATATACTCCTATATAATTCTCGTCTCTATACTACCTATCGGTAAAACGTACTCGCTCTAGTCCTTCCCTTCCGTCCTCTACTTAGTAGTCGAAGTATCCCTACCCTTTAGAAGATTAGCTATTAAACCCTTCGCCCCTTTCCTATCTATACGATCGACGATAACGTAGAGTCTCTAACGTCGAATAGGTAGGATATATAGAGAGCGAAGATAACTTTCTATCCTCTATCCTAGTAGGGATCTCCTCTATATAATCGACGATAGCGCAAAGTCTCTAATAACGAATAGATAGGATAAATAGGAATAACTAGCCTAGCTAAGTCTCGTCTATCGAATAGCTTAGAATCGACGTTAATCGATAACGACTTCTATTAACGATAACTTCTTCCTATCGCTCGCGTCTTATATATCGAATATAGGAAGTCTTATCCTTTTATTACGTCTATATTCTCCTATATAATTATCGTCTCTCTACTACCTATCGGTAAAACGTACTTAGAACTATTATTTCCTTATATCCTCTACTTAGTAGTTAAAGGACTTCTATCCTTTAGAAGATTAGCTATTAAACCCTCTACCTCTTCGTTATCTATACGATCGACGATAATGCAAAGTCTCTAACGTCGACTAGGTAGGATATATAGGAAGCGAAGATAACTTTCTATTCTCTATCCTAGGAGGGATTCCCTCTATATAATTAACGATAGCGTAAAGTCTCTAATATCGAATAGATAGGGATTAATAGGAAGTAGAGATAACTTTAAACCCTCTATCCCTTCCTTATCTATATAATCGACGATAACGCAAAGTCTCCGATATTAATCTAGAATATAGAGTAATAATAACTTCCTTAAGTCTCCTATTCCGACTATACCGATTAACGATAACTTCTTTATATATCGAATATTAAGCTCCTATCCTTTCCCTCCGTCCGTATCCTTCTATATTATAGTAGTCTCCTATTAGTAAGATATACTTAGAACGTATCTACGTTTATTCGCTATCGTCTACTACCTATCGCAATAATCCTCGACTAATATAGATATCGCCTTAACTATAGAGATCTCTCGTAAGCGGTTAGGATCTATTAGGCTATCGTCCCTATCGTCGCTAAATCCTCGACTTCTCGAGACTCTCCTTTCCTTATCCGAAGCTAGCGCGCCGAAAGGACGATAGATATATAGCTAGGATAGGATCGGAGTAATATAGTCGTATCCCTAGTCGATCTCTATCTATCTACCTTCTCGTTATCTATTAGAAGAAACTCGTCCTATCCCTTAGCTATCCTATCTATACGTATAGCTCTAACTAAGATTTAGAGTACGATCGAGAAATTAAGTATCGAACTCGATCGATCGCTATCTATCCTAAGTCGTCTACTAT
The DNA here is from genome assembly GCA_001578225.1 of Pseudocercospora musae. NCBI lineage: Eukaryota > Fungi > Ascomycota > Dothideomycetes > Mycosphaerellales > Mycosphaerellaceae > Pseudocercospora > Pseudocercospora musae. The sequence continues at coordinate 82,091 of LFZO01000498.1, forward strand.
CTCCTATCGCTCTACTATAGTCCTATCTATAGAAACGGCCTATCCTCTTAGATCGCTCTCGTAGTTCGCTAAGGCCTATCTCGTTATCTACTACCTCTACTACTCCGCTACTACCGACGTATCTATCTATCTCTAGAAGAAGTATATCTATAATATCGTTACTACCTTAGTAACTATAGACGCCTTCCTCGCCTATTACTCGAAGGCTAGTATAGCGCGCGAGCTATAGGGATACTAGTAGGCCCTCGACTAGCTCCTCCTATCCCTATACGCCTACCTCCCTCCTCCTATCTAGGGATAGTAGTATCCTATTACTAGGTACGAGTATCTATTTAAGGATCGGAACTAAGCGAAGTTCGTAATAGAGGCGAAGTGCTACCTAAAAGATTAGTATACCGACTAGGTATACGAGCCGAGTATCCTCGAGGGGAAGGTTATCCTATAGCGGATTATTACTAGACTAGCGATATATATCTAGATCGAGCTCCCTACTTCCTATCCTTTCCTACTATACGTATTCTTTCTCGCTATTCCCTTCCCTACCTTAGTTAACCTAAGCGCGCTTATAGCGACTATAACGTCGACCTATCGTAGTCTTATATACGCGTAGCTCGTAGAATATCTTACTAGGGATTGCCCTAGCGTCTCCCTAGACCGAACTACTATAAGCTCTCCCTCCTACTCCCTTTCTTCCCTTTCCCTTCCCTATCGCCCTCCTCGCTAAGTACCGTCTAGTAGGACTTCTAGACTAGCTAGCCGCTCTACTATACTAGGAAGGCCGTCGGTATCCTCTAGGTACTCGCCGTCCTCCTAGGGAAGGAGGAGTCGGTAGAGATCTCTCTAGTCTACCTCTAGGTAGCGTCGGTCTTCTAGTAGAGCTACGACTACGTCCTACTCCTAAATAACGTTACAAGTAGCCTCCTCTAGAGCCCCTAGCCGTAGTCGACTAGCGACGCGCGCTAGCTACTAAGGATCCTAAGGAAGAGTATCGACTAGTATACTATAATCTTTATCTACCTTATCTACTTCCTTCTTTAGGACTAGGAGGACTAGTACGTAGGGCGCCTATCTACTATAGGCCTTTAGCTTATAATACTAGAGGACGATACCCTCGAGCGGATCGTAGTAACGCTAGCCCTTAATCCCGCTACTATAGTCCCTATCTAGGAGTAGGCCCTCCTAGACCTCTTCTCTATACTCTTCGTCTAGATCCTTCTAGGGAAGCCCCTTACTTAGCCGTATCCTATCTTCGCCTTCTTTACTATCCTTACGATCGACCTATCTAGGACCTATATACGCGCCCTATACGAGGTCTCGCCCTTCCTTACCTACCTTATCTATAGCGCCTATATCTTCTTCGTAGAGGCCTACTTCCCTATAGGCGTAATCGAGCCTACTATAGAGGCCCTAGCGCGCTTCTTAGCCGACTAGGACGCCTACCTCGTTACTAGTACGTTTACGGTTATAGGTAAGCTAATCCCCCTCCTTACGCTTAGTAAGACGTACGCGTAGGAGTATACGAACTAGGGATAGGCGTTCTAGGCTAACGATAGTCCTAATAGGCTCTACCTCTACTTCGACCGGTACTAGATCCTAATAGATACCTTCTACTCGCGCTTCGTTAGGGGACTCCTCTAGGAGATATAGGAGGTATTCTAGTATAACGTCTTCCTTCTATCTAGCCGTTATAGCGAGTTCGTCCTTTCCCTTAGCTATATCGTCGATAACCTTAGATCTAAGGCGCCTAGCTACTCGTTCGTAATAGATCTAGATAACGCCGACTACTTCGGTCCTATAAGCCTAATCCTTAGTATCTACCTTACGCGGACTATAGAGTAGGGGCTCGTAGTTATAGAGTTCCTTTCCCTACTAACGAAGAAGTAGAAGGCCTAGACCCTAGGCTACTTCGCGACTATATCTAGCTTCCTCTAGCTCTACGTCGTTGTCCTATACGTAAGTAGCTCGTAGCTAGTCTATAGGACTAAGTACGTCTACGTCTAATAGTAGAACGGGACTAGCCTAGGCGAGGCCTATATAACGTTCGTTATTAACGGTAACCTCGTAGTCTACTCGGTACTTAATAAGAACCCTAACCGGAGCTAGCAGTTTATACTAAAGTACTACTACCTAGTACTAGGCGAGGCGCTCGCCCTCTACGTTAGTATAGTTATCCTCTTCCTTAAGGTACTTATAACTACTATATAGTTACCCCTCCCCTAGGGGCCGAGCGCTAACTTCCTCTAGGTTAATTAGGGATATACTAGGCCTAGGGTTAGGGTTAGGGTTAGGGTTAGGGTTAGGGTTAGGGTTAGGGTTAGGGTTAGGGTTAGGGTTAGGGTTAGGGTTAGGGTTAGGGTTAGGGTTAGGGTTAGGGTTAGGGTTAGGGTTAGGGTTAGGGTTAGGGTTAGGGTTAGGGTTAGGGTTAGGGTTAGGGTTAGGGTTAGGGTTAGGGTTAGGGTTAGGGTTAGGGTTAGGGTTAGGGTTAGGGTTAGGGTTAGGGTTAGGGTTAGGGTTAGGGTTAGGGTTAGGGTTAGGGTTAGGGTTAGGGTTAGGGTTAGGGTTAGGGTTAGGGTTAGGGTTAGGGTTAGGGTTAGGGTTAGGGTTAGGGTT
>LFZO01000499.1:0-31692 GCA_001578225.1 Pseudocercospora musae
GTTAGGTTTTAAAGCCTTAGATAGTAATTAATTGCTTTATGTTGTAGGCTAATTTAGCCTTGCTAAAATAGATGAGCTAGTACTTTTCTAAGGCAAATTTTGCTCTATACCTTCTTGCCTATTTTTCGTACTCTTAGTACTTCTCTTCTAGGATCTTACAGTTGGTTTCTGTTATCTTAGACTAGGCTAGGATGTTTGTGTTATCTACAAACCCTAATGTTAATGTATTGTTTAATTCTAGGAGTAGGAGTAGGTCTACTATAAAGATAAGGAAGAGGATTAGGGAGAGTATTAATCCTTAGGGGATTCCCTTTTTAGTTAGCATTAGGTCTGATTTGAATTTGCCTAGAATAAGCTATATTAATCTTTCCTATAGGAAGGACTAGATGAATTAGACTATCTAGTTTAGTATAGCTTTCTACTTGAGTATGTATAGGAGCCTTTTATAGGAGACATTATTAAAGGCTCCTAAGATGTTAAGGGAGAGGAGGGTTACTACCTAGTTTTAACTATAGTACTAGATGTACTTGATCTGTTCTGTAATTAGTTCTATAGCTATTAGTATAGACCTTTTCTTTCTTCCTCCTATTTAGCCTTCGGGAAGGATGTTCCTTTCCTTAATAAAGGTTATTAGCCTTTTAGTAACAATCTTCTCTAGTACCTTACCTATTATATTGAGTAGGGCTATTAGTCTATAGGCTTTGAGCTATATATAGTCCTCCTTCTAGAGCTTCCTTAGCACTACTGTTAGGGATTTCCTAAATAGTCTTAGGTAGTGTCCTAATACTAGGCTTTGTGTAAAGATATTGGCTAGTACTAGGGCTAGCTCCTTCCTACATGCTTTTAGAAGTTTGTTGTAGATCTTGTCTTCTCTTAGTGCCTTGTTGCCTAGTATTTTCTTTAGGATCCTTTCTATAGTTTTAGGTTTAACCTAGGTATCTCTTGATGTGTTTAGTTGTAGAGTCCCTAGTTCTTTCTCCCTTATATCTAATAGGTCTACTTATACTTCTCTATAGAAGAAGTGTTAGCCTAGGGCTCTTACTTTCCCTTCTATTATAGTCTATAGTTGCCCTTGTTAGTCCTTAATGTCCGGGAATTATAGTAGTATGTCCTTTTCTTGCTTAGGTATCCTTGCCTATTTAGCTATTCTCTACATCTCCTCTAGTTTCTTTGTAATCATTCCTATTATAGATCTCTATTCTTACATCTTATCTTTCTTAATCTAGATCTTCTTTTCCTAGCTAGCTTTATTATAGTTGTCCTATACTTCCTAGGTATAGGTTTATGTCTACTACCTCCTAGCCTTCCTTACTACTTTAACCTTCTTTGTATACTTACTAGTCTAGTATAGTTACTAATATAGTGAATGTTTCTTTATTAGGGTATACTCTTTAGCTACCTGTTTTAGGACTCCTATTAGTTCTTTTACTACCTTGTTAATGTCCTCTAGCCTTAGTAGGTGCTTTATTAAGAGTTCCTCTAGTTTTAGGTCTTTTTCTAGTTCCTCCCTAATCCTGTCCTATTAGGCCCCTTTCTAGTTAAGCTTTTCCTCTAGTTCCCTTTCCTAATTAGCCTAGACATTTAGCTCAACCTATACTAAGAAGTAGTCTAATGATTCTTCTAGTTCCTAGTTGACTCTACATCTTATAATCCTATTCCTAATCTAATATAATATAAAGTATAGGTCTAGTGTACTACTACTTCCTCTTACCTCTTAGGTAACTAATCCCTTTAGGGTAACAATTTCTATTCCTTCCCTCTCCAACATATCAATTAGCCTTCCTACTAGGAAGTAATGAGCTAGGGTAAAGTCTAAACCCTAGAGGAGGTAGTAGAGGTTGAAATCTCTAAGTAGGACTTAGTAGGTGTTCCCCTAGATAACTCTAGGTATTCTTTCTAGGGTTTTTAGTTAGATACTACTCCTTGAGTCTAGTAGTAGGTTATATATGTAGTAGACTTAGAGTGTACCTTAGGATGTTTCTACTTAAACTAATGTTAGGTCCCTATCCTCCTATAGTATAGTCTGCTAGGTTTCTGTAGCTATCTCCTTACTAATGTAGATGCATGTCCTTAGGGCTCCCTAGTTGTAGATAATTAGGTAGTATCTTAGGTCTTTAACCGTTGCTAGTCTCTTTGTATATAGGTTAAGCTAAGGCTCCTAGATTGCAATAATGTAATGTTCTTTTGGGTTTAGTACTTAAAGGAAGCTCCTCTATACCTTATCTTTACTCTTATTAACATTGTACTATATAATGTTTAGTAATGTTGCACTGTTCATTAGGTTTCATCTATATCGTTTCCCTATAGGTTCTCCTTTAGCCTTTCCTTACTTTGAACTAGCATTTAACTAAGCTTCTTTTACCCTACTTCCTTTCCTACGATATTAAGGTGTCTTAGCCTCCCTAGTTGCTAGTAGCTCTCTAGTACTAGTAAGGCCCTAAATATAAACCTATTATCTTATCTTAACCTCTTTTGTAGTACCTAGCTAGGTTACCTTTGCGCCTAGCTACCCTAGCTTGTTGTATATCTTGTTAGTGTATTGATTCTAGCTTCCTTTGCCTTCCTAGCTACCTACATTCTTACTAGGCATTCCTTTGCCTAAGAGGGGTATCTTTTGGTATAGTATGCATATCTTGCTTCCCCCTTATATGCTTTACATTCTTTAACCTAGTAGTCCCCTACGCAATAGGAGTAGGTATTGATTATCTTTGTACACTTAGCTACTAAGTATCTATAGTATTAATATTTGAAGCACTGCATTATCCTATAGTTGCTTCTATGTACCTCTGTTTTCAATCTTTCAAAGTCCTAGAATAGCCCTTAGTCTAGTACTATATTAGCTTGCTCTATACTCTTTACCTAGATAATTAGAGAGGACTGCTTCTTAGTCTCTTCGATTTTCCTTTTAATCTATACTACCTTTGTAATCTTTAGGTCTAGGCATATAGCTTGGTTTTGTCTCTATAGGTTCCCGATATCCTATTCTTCCTTAAAGCTCCTTATTATGCTATAGGCTATAATTATAAACTACTATTAGGAGACCTTTATAGTTTTCCCTATCTTAGTTGTCTATTCTTTTTGTGTTTCTAGCTTCTTTTTGTCCTACTCCTAGGCTATAAATAGCTTAATTACCCCTTTCCCTTCGTTCCTAGCCCTAATAACCTCCTTAACTACAATTCTTTCTACAATCTCTTTCCCTAAGAGTCCTTAGATTTCCTTTTACTCCTATAGGTCTGTAATATAGACTCTAACTACCGTCCTCGGGGGTTTTAGCGCCTCCTAACTAGCTACTACTACCTAGGTGCGGTAGTTTAGGCTTGTTTCTTATTATTTCTTTATAATCTTTGCTACGACTGTATTAGCTATCTTCGTAATTATGTAGCTTGCCTAGTTGTAGACTGCTTTTAGTCCTCTAAGGAGTTCTGAGATTATTTTCTTATATGCCCTCTTAGGGGTTTTCCTATCCTCCGCCTTTAGTACCTCTTCTACCCTAGTACATAGTGCTTTCCATTCGTCCTCCCCCCCTTCCTAACTGTTTTCCCTTCGTCTCTAATTGTTCGCTACCATCTCTATTATTAGTCTCTTCTATATAGTTAATCTTTATAGATTTATATAGCCTTTAGAGTAAGGATATCTAGGATATTCCTTTCTCTACTACTTTCTTAATATATAGACCCTACTATAGTTTCGAATCTACCTATATTCCTAGTAGTCGGAGGGATAGGGCGGGCCTATCCTTAAACCCTAGTATATTAACTATAGCCTATAGGTTATATCTTTTCCTACTCCTAGAGGCTAGTAAAGTAGATTAGTTAGTACTTCTATAGTATAAAGGTAGCCCTATGTTTAGCTACCTATTATATATACTTGTTATATACTATCTCTAGCTTTCTATAGTTCCCTTCTATACTTTTTCTATATATAAGGATATTAGAGTTATCTACGAATCCTATTACTATAGTTCCCCTATCCTTAAGTTTAGGAAGGAGTATAGATATAAAGAATAGGAATATATTACGATCTTAGCGACTTGTATATAAAACTCAAAATTACGTAACTCGAGATTACGTAACCTGATGTGTGTTACTGGACTCCAACATAGTGATTGCAATGCCTGTGTTGATTTCGCGAAGGTAATCCACACATGGCTTGGAAAGGTTCCATGTCATAGAGGACGCTTTTGATAAGGGCAAGATCCAGCGTCTTGCTTGATGCTTTGACCTTGGGCCTTCGCCTAGTGGACCGCTATAGTCAGCTGCTATAGCACTCTCTCGAGTCGCCAAGATTCCTTTCTGAATTTCTTGTTCAGCAAGCTTCACCGGGCTCATCGACGTTTCCAGACGAGTCAGTTAATCGGGTGAATGTACAAGGCATGAGCCTCCATGCTATTTAGAAGATGGATGGCATTGACTGAATCGCAAAGACTATTTGTTCGTGCGAAGAACAACCAGTACCGGGATGCCCACTTGCTCGCGAGCCTCGCCCAGCCCATAAGGGTATCAAAGATATTTCACTACTCACCGTTTGCTAATTCGGCATCGTCACTCGAATGCGACTTGGACAGTATCGTAGTTTCAATTTGGAAGAGTCGCCGAACATGATTTGAATTTGGTGACTGCAATGAATGTTTGCACTGAGCAGAGAAGAGTGAAGTATTGTGCATCTCGACCGAAGCCACGCTATGCATCTTTCCGTGGAGCACCCCTATACGAAATCCCTCTCTTTTAGAGTTCCCCCGTTCTCGGACCGCATCATGACCTAAGACCAAGCAAGAAGCTGCCCTTGCCACCACCGCTACCTCCATCTCCGTTGCCGCCGCCTGGCAGGTATGTCACGTTCGGGTTGTTCGCCAGCATCTGCGCAACATCTTTTTGCGTTTCAATCCTTCGGATCTGAAGCAGACCGTCGCCGCTCTTTGCTACAGCCTTCGAGATGACTTCTGCAGCTTCTGATTCTCCTTCGGCACGGATGACATTCGCCTGTCGTTCTTGCTCGGCCTTCTCTACAATGAAGCGTGCCCGCTCAGCATCCTGTTGTGCAATCTGCTTGTCCTCGACGGCCTTGGTGAATTCGCGACCAAATGTCATATGCGTTATGCTGACGTCCTCAAGGGCAATGTTGAACTCTGATGCTCGCTTTAGCAGGTCTGCGCGGATGCGATTTGAGACCGCTTCGCGCTGTGTGATGAGCTCTGCAGCATCGAACTGGGCAACGATGGCTTTGAGGACTTCGTTTCCGATGGAGGGGAGGACACGCTCATCGTAATCTTGGCCAAGATTCTGTAGTAACATTAGTCACAAATAACGGCACGCATCGCTGAGTGATGACGCACCTGATATATTTTCGGCAGCTGCTGGACCTCAGGTCGGTGCAGCACTCGCAACGTTAAGCTAACCATCTGCAAGTCCTTGCTGCCAGTCGTTGTGCTGATATTCCGAGGCTTCGTTCGGACGTCGAATGTGATGGCCTTCTGTAGCCATGGGATGAGGAAGTGTGTGCCTTCGTTTTGAACCTGATCTGAGACTCCGCGTAGTCGGTCGAAGATGACAGCTCTGGTGCCACCCTTGACATCGTAAATGGAAGCGGAGGCCAGCGAGAACGCAGCGGCAGTGGGTACGGCCCAGCGGTAAATGCTGCTGAGAGCGTTGGTCGCCATTGTTCAAGGGGTTTGGGGTGAGTGCGTTTGCGGTGATGATGGGGTCGAAAGGCACAGCGTCGCTGCTGATGCTGCACCAGAAGATGCACAGACGCTGCCGACAGACCAATCAGAATCGGCTTTACTTCTTGACCAACCCAAGCCGCAGCTTGGCACCTTCGCCGCTCTCTCCCGAACTTCGATAGCCACGTCAAAAGCACACCAGCCGTGCACAACACGCCATTGCGATCGTTAATCACGGTTTGCCGACTTCACGACCACATCTCCCTGTCGCCTAGATACGACAGCAGAAGACTTGGCTACGATGAGAGCTTCGCAGATTCTCAGAGCCGGTGGTGGAGAGAAGAAGCCGGGACAGTGAGTTCTTCTCCGAAACAGCACTGCTTTGGCGGCCGCCGTCGCTCAGTGCCTAGCTTCGCGTAGAGCTGACAGCGCCATTATGTAGATATCTTGGACCATGGGGCGCATTGGGCTCCATGCCGCAGAAGGGCATCGTGCACTACGGCATTTCTGGTAACCGACAGAACCCACTTGCTGGAACATTCAATGCAGCCATTTTCAACACCTTCCGACGGACACGCGGTCAAATTTTGTACTGGGGTCTTCCTCTTTTGATCGCGTACGAGTGCATGGAATGGGCTACGGAAAGGTGAGTCTCGGTTGGGCAGGCTTTCAGCCTCGCGTAATGTGCCAGGACTTCTCTCTTCCCGGGTCGTGCCCATCGAGCAGACGCTGACAATGTCACAGGAACGAATATCTCAACTCGAAAGCTGGTCGAGCAGAGTTCGCCGACGAGGAGTAAAATGAAAGACTGTACAGGGAAAGACCGATACCACGAAACAGCGATAGGGTAGATATCTGACACACGAGCAAGGCCATAAGACGATCCCTAAAGGAGATATGAAGCCTTCTCATATATGCCATCAGGGAATCCAGCAGTCTTGCATTATGTTTCTTGAAGGACTACGCCCACTTTAGTCGATATCCGAAGACTGTCTTCCTCAACTGTTCATCCTGTAAGATCGAGTTAGTTGAGTACAAGGAAGATCATGCCAAAAACATACACCAGGGTCTTCCTCAAACATCACCTTGTCCATCACAGTTTCCAAAACCTGTTCCACAACAAAACCGCTACTCTTTGCGAGATCGAAGAAAGCCATGTCTTTCTCGAAGAGCCATGGACGATAGGGCGTGAAGAAGACGAGCGCACTGGCCTCCGCACTCTTCTTCAGAGTAGATTGGATGCTGCTTAACAGTCTATGGTGTTCCGAGTGATTGAACAAGAGGTCGGCGAGAATGAGCAAATCAAACCCAGATTCTTCTTGATTGTTCGGCAGATGAGATTTGAGAATTGTGGCATCGCCGCCCCACAAGAAGCCTTGCGCGGCAATGTTCAACGGCTCTGTCAGGAGACGACAATCAGAGATATTTCGCCTTAAGTTATCGATCAAGTCTTGGTCTGGGTAATCCGTGACAAGGACCTGCCTTGCTCCGTTGACCGCACAGATGAGACTTGGCAGACCAGCACCCGCCCCGAATTCGAGCACTGTCTTAGACTTGATGTATTGATCCTGGTTGTTCTCGAGAAAATCTGCAACTGTGCGGCCTCCCTGCCAAAGTAGATGGCCCTGCCAAAAGCGTTAAAAAAATTTACAAGTAGGCTGCTCAATGCTGCACATAAGCGATGAATATGGAGATGGCTTCTCTCCATTGAATAGATCTGCGACTGCGAACGCGACCAATTGCACTTACGCCGTGGCTTGAAGCGATTAGAGAAGCAACAAGGGAAATCTGTACCTACCCATAACGGGCTGCTCCCTATGAGATTCAGCTTCAGATTTTGCCCAGAGATTGTCCTATGCTGCACGACAGTGGGGTTCCTCTCTGGTTGATAATAATCTTCGGGCTCCTGAAAGATATCGTCGCCTCCTTCGCTCTCTGACTCGTTTTTGTCCATTAAGGTGGTTTTTGGCCGAGAAATTGAAGATGTGCACAAAGGCTCGGCTGAAAGCGAAACTTCTGCGCGCCGCCACGTCCCCTATTGATGCCAGTCTTTGAATTCTCCCAAGCACCTTCCGACCGATGCCAAGTGTATGCCACACTACCGTGAAGTCCCTAGAAGAGCCATGCGAACATCGTCGAAGGTCGAGTCTGGTCTTGTGTAAGGTTTTACTAAGCGAGATCCACAGCCAAAGGAATACCGACACTTCAAAGTTCCAGACGCTAGCAAGACGGGACCCACCCCTGCCTACGTGAATCTGTTGTCGGGTACCTGGACTTTCACTGCAGTCAACTTCAGGATTTCGAGAACTGGCTCGCACTGGACGCTTTCGCCACTTTCCTTGTTGAGTACCGGGCTTAATGGGGAGCAGCACTTCTGGATGCACATTCTCAAATAGTCCCTAAAGAAGCCCTGCGGGTTTATCCGAAAACCTGCTCATTCGTAAGGAACGATCAAAAAGGTCAGTTTCCAACGGTTTGTAACGCCCAGCATGCTACATCCCAGGTATGACAGCATGTCACATTTGGTCTTTGGTCTCGCGGAACCATTGAAATTCATACAAAGCATCACTCATTCCTCGAGATTGCTCAATCGACACCCTTTCTGCGCGAGGCGGAGATAGTCTGCACTCATGCCGCAGCTGAGTCTGACTGAACAATAGCTGACTTTGTGCTGCTCAGAGCCCTCTGCTCGTTCGAGAGGCTTGGTGTATCTCGGAAATGGAGCAGGAGAAGCCATTCAAGACCATTGAGGTCATTGATTCACGGACGTCCCAGATATGTAAAGTGGCATGTATGTCCTGCATTCGAGGACATCGGACCACATCTTGCGGCATACCGGTCTGCCGGACAAAGATATTCTGGACCGTTAAGAGGCCAGGAAGGCCATCAAATTCGTGCACATGCCGCTATGGGGCTACAGGCGGCTGCAAGTGTGTTGTAGCGCGATCCGCTTGCACTCACAAATCAAAGAAGGGCGAGAAACGCAGTGGCGAATGCCGTTGTGATGAGCAAGGACGATACTGCTGTCTCCTCGATCCTGACCATTGGAGTACACTAGTCGCGCTCGGCAAACCGACGGTCCATTTCTTTCCGACTAGAGAGGCTTTGGAAGCAAAGCAGGCTGCCCTAGCTCAAACTCCTCTGCCGTCAAATCCGGCATTTTCTGCAATAGACAGTCCGGCTTTGATGCACAGTGGTCCGGGAACTCCGTGTTCGAACGGACACGTACAGCCAATGCGAATTATATCTAGCCCTTACAACGGGTATCCTCCATCACAGTCAACAACATTGACCCCACGCTTTGGTATGATGGGGATCGGGCCGCCACTGGGGTCACAAGATAATGTTCCTCCCGATGTGTTGACGTGGGAAGGCCAAGCACCTACAGCACCACAGGAGTTCCATCCGATGTTTCAGAGTATTCCACAGGAGCAACAGTCATGTTGTCAATCTTCAACACCATCCGTCCATAATGCACGCTCACCCAGGCCTGAAAGAGAGGGTACTTATGACCAACCAACATCAAGGGCGCCCACCAATAACGGACCCAATGACACAATGGACCATAATATGTCGGATCCACTCTCACCGCAAATGCCTCCTGCATTTAACTTTGAACGATTGCGGGCGGACTATGTCACTTATCAGTTGCCATCGGCGATCTGTCAGAATTGCGGACTCAATGGGTGTACATGCAAAAATTGCCCGCCCCCATTTCAGAGCTATGGCACAGGAAGCTGGGCCCAATGTTGTGGGCGAAAACATGCTCGTGATGTTCAACCAAGCCCGGCGCCCATCAAAATTGCAAGAACGGACACTTATGGCGCCAGCATTCATTCTCAAGGGCCGGAGCAGCAACAATCGGAGAGTACATCACACGCGCATGAAGCTTTTCCACCAAGCGAAGTTTTCCGTATCGACAATCACGGTTTTGAGGGCACATTTGGAGGCATGGAACTACTGCCTTCTGCGCCACAGTCGAATTTCAATGCCTTCGACCTGGATGACGATTCAATATTGCCTGAAGGAACACAGCATCTAGACATAAGCGATTTCTTGACCTCTGATCTGGTTGGACTGAATCAGAGCATAGGGATAGGCAGCCATAGCGAAAGCAGTGCAAGAGATGGTCGTGAAAATGAAGCCGGTGGAGGTGATGGTGGTAGCGGAGGGTGTTGTTGCAGGTGACGTTTGAGGTACGATGAGACGGTTCGGGGTCACCCCAAAGCCAAAGTTGCATGCGGCAAGGCCGAGCAATAATTCGATGAGACTGAATGTTGATGCCGATGGCATTAAGCATACTACTTGATAGTGAGCGCTGAGCTGCGCGAGTTCAACAGGCCTAACAATAAGCCCCTCTCCCCTTCCTATCGATCTCCTAGTCCTCTAGTATTTGCGTTCTTTACGTAGGCTATAGCGAGTAGCCAAGTCTACGCGAAGCTTTATAGTTCTGTAGTGCTCTATATATGTATTAAGTAATATTTATAACTACTCTAGTTTTCAAGATTTAATCGCTATACATTGTCTAAGCTAGCTAACTACGATAAGTAACTAGTAGCTTTAGGTTGCCTATAACTACTACCTAGTAATAGTAGTAAATATAATACTATTATTTAGATTATAGTATATAGTAGTAGTATACGATAGCTCGCTTATATCTAGTATATTTACGTTACTAAAAGTTCTAGAAGTCTTGTTCTACTTTGGATTAAACTTTACTAATATAATATATCTAGTCTAGTAGTAGCAACAGTATACCAGACGGCACTATGTGGATATAATAACTGTAATAAAGTTGGGGAATGCGAATGGAAGTTACAGCAAATAGAGTAAAAGCGCTTCCTCCGCTGTAGCGCGCCTCCGCTTGGGCGAGCGACACTCACATCACTTTCAGGGTCCAAGGCTCCATATGGGTCGCAGTAGCGCCACTTGACAAACGACTCGCTCTTAGACACCAACATCATCTCACTGTTACTTCCATCTGCTGAAGATCGAAGAAATTATCCGGAGGTATTGCGACCTATGGTTATTGCATGCGACGGCTCTGATTGTCTCCAGATGTCGATTGCCGCTCAGTTATGTCAGCTGGAAGCTGGCTCCGGGCCACAACGGACTCAAGGCTACGATGACTTGCTGAAAAAGATATTCGCATCCGAAAACGTCGCCAACGACCTCGTCGCCTATGTCCAAAGCATCACATCTGATGCCGTCGGCATCATCAGCTCAAAACCATTGCTATCGGCGTTTGTGTCGCAATTCCGCGCTTGCGGAAACAACGACGTAAAGCTAGAGGCTGGGTACGAACTTCGCGCTTTGAGACACATGCCCGATCAAGTATAAAGCTGATGGTTTATCACAGCCCGCAGATTCTTCAGATCATTGGCTCAAAGGTGGTGTCCTTTGAGCAACAAGACACCGACCTGAAATTGATTCTCGCCGATGCGTATGAAGCAGACGACGACTTTACCAATTCAGCCAAGACCTTACAGACTATCACCCTCGAGTCCTCACAACGTCAAGTCAGCGACGACGAGAAAGCAAAGATTTGGATGCGGATCTGCCGTTGCTACCTCGAAGAAGATGATGCCACAAATGCAGTCTCCTATCTCAACAAGATCAAGCAGATCATCTACAACGTCGCTGACCAAGCCACCCGCCTACAATTTCAGCTATCACAAGCTCGGATTAGCGACTCACAGCGAAGCTTCCTTGACGCATCGACAGCATATCACGCGCTATCCACTGAGTCTGTGATTGACGAAGAGGAGCGGCTGCAAGCGCTTTCTGCAGCGATCACATGTGCTGTGCTTGCTCCTGCTGGACCTCAACGTGGTCGTCAACTTGCCAAGCTGTACAAGGACGAGCGGGCGACTGATGCTCCTGAATATGGTGAGAGATCAGTGTCACTAGTGCATTTCTGCCCATCTGAACTAACCTTTATCAAGGCATACTGGAGAAAATCTTCCTGGACCGCCTATTGTCACCCGCAGAGGTTGCCGCCTTTGCAGCCGGGCTGAAGGAGCATCAGCTTGCCAAGACCTCGGATGGTAGTACTGTGCTGGACAAAGCTGTACTCGAGCACAACTTACTCGCTGTGTCCCGGATCTATGCCAACATCACTTTCGGAAATCTGGGAAAGCTGCTTGGCGTAGACGCCGATCGTGCTGAAGTCTACGCCTCTGGCATGATTGAGAGCAATCGCTTGTCTGGCTCCATTGATCAGATCGCTGGCATTATTCATTTCAACACTAAGGAGCCCAAGAACCCAAAGGTAGAGCTTCGTCTCTGGGACAAGAATGTAGCCGGACTCTCCGAAGAAGTAGAGAAGATCACGACTGCCCTCCAGAGAGAGCAACCAACATGGTACGAACAGCAGGTAGGTGCTTGAGCATGGGTGGCTTTCAGTATAGCGATGGCGTTCCAGGTGTTCTACACGACGATGAGGGTCATGCACCATACGATTGGACTGCGTCCGACCAAACCTGCGAGAAGCTTGACGGCTAAGGTTGGGGGTCAAGTACGGCGACACGGCACCATGAAGTGGGGTCACGGACTCCTAGCGAAATCACCTCGATGGAATCGATCAACCCTTTCCCTTCATCATAAAATCTCACATCTTCTACGTCTTGCTCCGTCGCCAGCCGGCTTGTCGTATGCACGTTGCAGTAAAGTTTGCGAGGTAAAGTCGAGTCAGGGCGCTCCTGTGTCTGAGCTGTGTCGGAGTTCAAGCCTTGGGAATCTTTTGGCCTTTCACATTAATGGAAATATGGATCAGCATTCATGTTCGGGAGGCTGATCTGGGCTTGAAACGTGTGAGCAGTTACGCAGAAATCGAGTATTTGTACAGTTCTACACCCAAACAGGCCGGCGCGAGGTGGCGGACACCTTGGGTGGCTGTTGAAACCGGTTCTTCCTATTGCTCGCTCTCTCGTAATGCATTCCTGGCAAGGTCTTTCCCTCATTCCGACTTTGATATGTAGTTCTGCTGCTCGAACAAGTAACCCTTGATCTTGGCATGCTTCAGTTGTTGCAGATATCGCTCTACACGACTGTCAGCGGCGATATCCAGGGAAAAACTTCATAGAGCAGGTACAACTCACCTCTCAAATGTCCGCACTTCTCCAAATGGTTCACGCCCTCCCGGTAGTAGCACTTGCCCATCTCCTCTCGAATCAAGCGCGCCATCATGCTCTGCACCCACTGCTCTCGGATTATGGAGTCCTGCGCGGCTTTAAGTGCTCTGTTGTCATCGTAGTCTACGCCATCGAATGTCGGTGGGACTTTGGGCTTTGCGGCCTTGAAGGACTCGGACTCTGGTGTTGGCATTGCGGAGGTCTCTGTTGGTGTCGTGGCCGCGATCGGCCTTTCGAAAATGTCCAAACAACCGATGTGGAGCTATTTAGGGCGTCTGGTTTGCGGTGACAGTGCCGCTGTGGTCAATGGGTGCCGATTGTGCTTCGAATGAGGTGTTGCTGCTCAAGACGCTCAAGACGACTGTCGCATGCGGTTCGGCAAGCTCAATCTGACTAAACCCAATTGGACTGGCCACGGTGGATTTGCAGCTGGAACTCTCACTCACTCCGTGATCGTGGGCGTCACATCTCCATCTACATGCCCTTCTCTCAATCGCCCGCTCTTCCTCTTATTGCTCCTGCGCCAGCTGAACCGTTTCAAAGTACTTTTCTTATGTTTGCTAGCTGCGGCAGGCTCAGTCTTCTTCCTCTCCTCCGCCTCGCGCTCGTCAGCCTTCTTCCCCCAGTAATCCTTCCCGCCATGACTTGGCATACCGTAGCTGACCTTCCACTGCCATTCGTCAAACTTCACCACTTGCTTCTCTTCGATGTCCCGGATCAAGGCATCGCGTCGCTTCTTGCAAGGTGGACATAGCTGGTCGAGACGCAGACTCTTGTAAGGATGTGCCACAATTTCGCAGCCTGTGGACCAAGGCACGGAAGGATCGAAGGAGGCATGTCGACATTCCACGAGAGGCCGCGGGCAAAAGCTGCTGTGGCCGCAAGTCGCAAATATTATGCGACTGTGACAACACATGCTTCCAACGAGTGACTAAAGATTGTCGAAAGATGGAGTGGCTACGGTAGATCACACAGGACATACCGCTTCTGTATGCCCTTTGTCCCAAGAACAATCTGTGATCGTCTTTCTCCTCGACGCATCTTCTTTCTTTGTACATGGGATCACGGGAATCGTCAAGTGGTCCATGCCGTGATTCGAAACGTGACTCTTAAGAAAAATGAAAGAGGCACGCGAGCTGTAAATGCATTCGGCTAACAAGTATTGGGAGCAGAGGAAAATCTGATTGGTAAAAGCTCATCATTACGCTGTATGTATGACGATTTAGCTCTTATACGAGGGGAGCGAGCATGATTACTCTTCCGGAGAAGGATTGACTGTCGTCTGTCCAGGTCAGTAGTCCAGGATCTATCGACCAAAACTCGTTCACAACCTCAGACTACAGTCTTCGTCTTCCGCAGTCGGATCTGTTCATTCAGTCGATCGACAGCATTGCGAACACCATGTCGGCAAATTTCTTCGAGATCATAGGCATTCTGGTGCGCATCATTTGCATCTGTCCCGGGCTTCTGCTGATTTAGGAAATGGTGACGAAAGCCTCCAGGGCCCATTGCAAAGTTCTTGCTATCAAGATTCTGTCGAGAAATGTGCGAACACAGTTTCTTGTTCATCTCAGTATTGGGAATCATATTCCATCCGAATTGTAGATCGATGGGTCCTCATTTCATTTGTACTCCGCATCCAAGATCGCAAGGCACCATAGTTATCTGAATCAATTGCATTGTTGCATAGAACAAAGCAGCTGGTAAATGGTCACAAAGCGAGAAACAATCCCACCCAAAACAGTCTCACTTCGTAGCTAGACTGTCCAAAGCGCAACGCAGCCAAGCTGTCTTTTCATGTCTTCGATAGTGCGCTTCGTCGCCGTTGGAACTATCACAATGCATGTGAATCAGTGCTCAAATTATCGTTCAGTTCTGCACTTGATCATCTTGATGTCAAAAAAGGAGTCCAGCAGCTCCTTGCAGAATGCTACTTGCCCACATCGAACCTCTTTCTTTACATGTCCCCAACGCCTCGCTCAGAACGTCAAGAAGAAGCAAGCTATCGAATCGACAGGGAGAAGTCTATGCTGAGATCCTTGGCCGTTTGTCGTCGAGTTGCACACCGCCATCCTCGCCATCGCCGCTCAGCATGACATCGTCATCATCTTGGTCAACGACATCACGACTTCGTTTGAGACCTTTCATCTTCCTCGTTTGAAGTTGAGAGAGATCTTGACGACCCATGTGAATGCGCCCAACCTTGTCGCCAATTGTGTCGGTTTCGATATTCTTCTTGGGCTTGGCCTGAACTCGAATGTTAGCATGGTGACGTGATCACGGGACATCAAACCAGTTATGCTTACCTCTGTCGTCTTCGGCCTCTTCATGGCCTCCTTCATCATCTCTGGATCTGATTCGTGCACACGTCCAACGCGGAAATCGATTCTGGGACCCATCTCCTCTAACTCGACCTTAGGCAGCTTCTCGCCACCCTTCTTCGTCCGTATCAAGTAACATCGCATATGGATTTGCGGCTTGACACCGTCTTTCTCTTCCTCGTCTACACTAAAATGAATCAGGTATTGCAAGCCCTCGACATCCACGTTGCCTGCATCCGGGCCCCTGAACAGATCTAGCAGCACGCTCTTAGCCAAGGTAAATACGTTGGCGATCGGCGACTCGAAAGCGCTCCCTGAGAATGAAAGTAGAGGCTTGAGTCCGACTGCAGCTTTTGCATTTTTGAACTGCGACAGCGAACGGAATGTATCTGGATCCACAAGCAATTCCATCATGTTCAGCACCTTGAAGTCGAACATTCTCACCAGCGTCAATGCATGTGGGCGCTTCTTGCTGTGCGATGCGTACAGCATGAGCGACGCATCGTTCTTGTCGGCGAAGAATTCGAGACTGCTGGGATCTTCAAAGGGGTGTATGCCGTTCTTCTTGTCGAACTTGACGCAGAGAGGACGCTTGATCGAATGGAGATCCTTCATTACGAGCGAAAGAACCTCTGAGCTGGTGGTATAGCGTAGAAAGAGCGTGATTTTGGGATTTTCGACGATTTGTGGCGCCTTGTTGTCGAGGTAGCGTTTGGTGCGAGCGTTTTTGGGTTTGATCTCGCGTATAGGGAGCGCCATGACGAAGGGACGGTAGTTCGAAGTCGCAAGTGCGTGTCTCTATGTTGCTGTGAGGGCGAGCGGGTTCCGTTCCTGATGTGCGCAGAGCACGAAGTTGCTATGGTTAAGATGAGCTCAAGCTTGAATTATTTCTGAGCGTCCCAAGTCCCGCAGGTGGAAGGTTTAGCTAAATTAGGGTTTCCGGTCGAGCAGAGTTCCCTAGCGCGCGCACGAGCAGCTGCCGATTACTAACTAGTGCCCCCTACCGGCCGAGACCGCTCGCAGCAACAGCAAGGCTAAACGGCTATATATCTACTAGTAAGAGCCTTTCTAGATAGCTAGTAAGAATACTTCTAGAATTAATTTATATATTAATTCTACTATACTATATTACTAGCTAGTAATAGCTATAATAGCTATATAGAAAGTCGCTAGAAAGACTACTAAGTAAGTAAAGAAAGATAGAGATACTATAACTATAGACTCTAATAGAGCTAAAAATCTTATTAATATTATTAGTACTAAAGCTAGAAATTAGTTTACTACTACTACTAGTCTACTAGTAAGAATTAGGATAGTATACTCTAGAGTCTAGACTATACTAGTATACTAGTCTAGTACTTTTTAGCTTTAGTCCTATAACTTTTTTATAGCTACTAGGATAGAAGTACTCTAATTCTAAAATACTCTAGCTAGAACTAGAATATCTAGTTATATAGTACTAATCTATTCTACAAGTAGTAATCTAATCTATCTAGAGGCTATAGAAGTATATTAAACAGATTTTATACTATATCGCGTTAGTGCGCACTAGTCAAATCGCTTAGACTAATTGTAAGACTCCTGGATTCTTGCCTGTATGGGGCTACAAGACGAGTACCGATATCGATAAGAAACCTTTTTCCGATGCCCATTCTTGCAACCTTCTTGCTTCTGCACCACCTGGCCACCCGGCGACCGTCCAAGTCTTCACTCGCATACTCAGAATCGAACCAAGATACCATCAATCCCCGCCAATATGGCCTCCAGTCCTGCTCAATTGCATTCGATCGCCACAGAACCCGATTTCAACACGACCATTCAACAGATTCCAGCAGAATGCCTGACAGTCATCTACTTCCATGCGCCTTGGGCCGAGCCATGCAAACATATGTCGACTATTCTCACCACACTCGCCAGTACATACGAGCACACTACTCCACCACGAATAGCGTTCCTGTCTCTGGATGCGGAAGAAGTTGCAGATGTATCTGAACGGTATGATGTCACACAAGTTCCTTTTGTTGTCCTTCAGAAGAATGGACAGATTCTCGAAAGTGTGACAGGAACGGATGCAGCGAAAGTTCGGAGTGCGGTGGAGCGTCACGCTGGTGGAGATGACAAGCCCGGTGCCTCCCTCCCGCCCAAGCAGAATGTGACGCCGCAGACACACAACGATGCGAATGGCAATCTTTCTCAATACAAGCCTGGACCTGGCGAGCAGCAATCTGCACCTCAGTTCAGCGATGGACAGCTGAATGCTGCGCCAAGCAAAGAAGAGCTCAATAAGAGACTCGCTGAGCTGGTCAAGGCCGCTCCAGTCATGCTGTTCATGAAAGGCACACCAAGTGCTCCTCAATGTGGGTTCTCCAGGCAGACTGTCTCAATTCTTAGGGAGAAAGGAGTGCGGTACGGTTTCTTCAATATTCTAGCCGATGATGAGGTGCGGCAAGGCCTAAAGGAGTTCTCCGACTGGCCGACATTCCCACAGGTTTATATGGATGGCGAGCTCGTAGGCGGTTTGGACATTGTGAGTTGCGCTGGCTGAGCTACTGGAGAAGAACGCTACTGACCAAGCTGTAGCTCAAAGAGGAGTTTGCGAACAACCCGGATTTCATGAGTGATTATCAGGTTAAGAAGGGCGGGCAAGCAGCTTGAGCGGTACTTCGGTGAACGGAGCAGTTGACACCATTTTCCAACAGATTATGGAAAGGATGAATCGTTACAGTCTCCTTGGCACAGGCAGTCTCGCGACATTGGCACCAAAATTTAGCGAAAGCATGCTGTGCAGCACTCGCTTCGGTACGTGCAGCGATGCGAACACTCTGACGAGATCAAGAAGTAGTAAGCATTGCCATATGCTTGTATTCCAAGGCAATGTGACTCCACGCTGTTCTTGTGTGTAGTGTTAACCCCGGTGGAGCTCGGCAGTGCACCAAGACGATGCCTGCAGCGATTGCAAGCGGCTTTGTCATGTTTGGGGGAGAAGGTGGTAAAGGGTGCGGAAGCATGATTGTGAGGTGTCTGTATGCGAGGCCGATGTATTCGGAGGTTGGCTGCGGCTGAGCTCAGGAAGATGAGTAAGTATATGAAGGCAGGATTCCAGGGAGTCTTGGTTGTCTTGGTGTGGGAGATGCCAAGATGGGTACAGCATCGACTCCTAGCATTATTATTATTGCCGCTGCACTACACTAGTCTTGAGCAGTTTAGACTTCTGCGCGTAGCTGGCATCCCTTTCTTCGCGGCGCGCGCCTGACACACCCGTGCTCGGCGCAGTGCCATTTGACACCTCTCCGTACTGCAGTCTGCAGTATACCGCCTGGCCTGATCCATCGCGACTTCGACAGCGTGCCTTCCAGCAGCCTCGCTGTCACCGCATCCACTCATCACCACACATCCATGTCGACTTGCATACGCGAGGCCTTGGCCACATCCTAGTGCTCCTCCACCCTGCTCCACGCCGCCACGCTCGCTCCTGCAGCCCGCTCGACTCGACTCGACTCGACACTCCCGCTTCGCCGCCGCATTCCCTTGCACGCAAATCTCGGAGTCCTCACCGCTGCAGAGAGGGCGCGGCGCGAGCGTCGCAGAGAGCCTGACCAGCAATCGCAAACGTGGCCTACTCATCGCCTGCCAGTGGAGCTGAGGCTGCCACCACCGCTGCCAGCTCGAACCACCGCCGTCGGACGTCTCGCGGCGGCAGCAACCTCTATACCCCGAGCCATCTCAATGCCCATGCCCATGCCCAGGCCCAGGTCCATGTTCCGGCAACTGCAGTAGACAGTGGAGTCGCTGGAGCCTCTGCCTCAACCAGGCTGACGGCTGCGAGTGGAGCTTCCTTTGGCCGGCAGGCATCGACGTCGCCCACGCGCCAGGCCTCGCTCTCGCTGGGCACCACATCTTTCGACGAAGACGACGAGCACGACCAGCTCCGCCAGCACATGTCGCTCGACCGAAGCCCGTCTCCGAGGCGCGACGGCGGCTGGTCGTCGCCTGGCTTGACCACTCCGGATGGCGAGATCAATGGCCGACGTCTGCGAGCCGTCTCACCGAGTGTGAGCAGTGGCATGAACGGCGGACACGATGTCACGTGGGCCAGCGCAAAGCTGCGATCCGCGAGAGTTAGCGGCTACCCGAGCTATCAAAGCACAAATCAAGGCTTCTTTGGGAGATTCAAGCGGAAACTGAGCATGAGCTTACCATATGCATACGGCGGACAAGAGGGCAGGTTTGCAGAGAAAGAGAAGCTGGGTCGCGGACGATTACCGGATCAGAAGATGCAGTGGACTGAGCTTCCTGCCGAGATGGTCAGGAGAGTGGGTTTGTTATTGTCACGGAAACGAAAGTGGTACGCGTTGATGATATTGATTTTGACATTCGCGTTATTTTTCTTCAAAAACTGTGAGTGCTTTGTCCAGGATCTGTGGAAAGTCGTCTCAGCTAATCCCTCGCTCTAGCACTCGTGTATCAGTACCGACGAACATCATGGCTGGGTGGGGGCTCGAAGTTTGTCATCATTCTAGGCGCGAACCAAGGCGGAGGCGTGATGGAGTGGAAAGGTGCGAGAGAATGGGCGATAGAAAGAGACAGCGTGAAGAACAAAAAGAAGTACGCAGCAAAATGGGGCTACAACCTCCACATTGTCGATATGAGCACCAAGAAGCGGTATGCACACGAATGGCGAGAGAGCTGGGAGAAAGTGGACATCATTCGGAATGCCATGAAGAAGTATCCGAACGCCGAATGGTACGCAGCATTATAACACGTCGCAACATTGACAGAAACTGACACACGGCAATATAGGTTTTGGTGGCTGGACCTCAACACTTTCATAATGGAACCAACCTATTCTCTCCAGTCGCATATCTTCAACGACCTCAACGAAAACACGTACCGGGACATCAACGTGTATAATCCTCTGAAGATCAAACATCCGCCCAATGGTACATCCGACAATCCCAATGCTCCGCAATTTGTTAACTACTTAGACGAGGAGAGTTTGTCGCCCGTTGGAGATGGAAACCCAGAGAGCATCAACTTGATCGTTCCGCAAGATTGTGGTGGTTTCAACTTGGGTTCGTTCTTCGTCAGAAGAAGCCACTGGACTGACAGGATATTGGATATATGGTGGGATCCGGTGTTTTATGAGCAAAGGCACATGGAATGGGAGCATAAAGAGCAGGATGCGCTGGAGTACATCTACACCAATCAGCCGTGGATTCGACCTCACGTTGCTTTCGTCCCTCAGCGAAAGGTCAACGCCTTCCCAAATGGCGCTTGTGGCGATGATCGAGGTCTTCCCCCTGGAGGCTGCAAATCGCTAAAGATTGGCGACGATATGAAGGAATGCGGCGTTCAAGGTATACACTACCAAAAAGAAGAACGCGATTTCTTGGTCAATATGGCAGGATGCGAATGGGGTAGGGACTGCTGGGGCGAGATGTACAATTTCCGGCAATTGAGCAACAGGCTCAATCGAAATCCATGGGAGAAGTTCAAGGACTTCATTAGCGAGTCATGGAACGAAAGGAAAAAGAAGAAGAAGGAAAAGTCGAAACGATACCAAGCGGCTATGGAGCAACAGCAGAAAGAGAAGCAATGAGCCTAAAAATTCAGCACAACTGGGAGCCAATCCGCCTGCCCACTTATGAAATCGACTGGACTTGCTTCTAGCTTCCCGACATCTGCAATCTACTGATTCTGTGATGAACACTACTTCTGGATACGTTCAAGCGAGTTTTGCATATCATGACACTGCAACATATACTGCACTTCAATGCATGCATAAAAGAATATGCAATGGCGTTTTCAAGGCGTTTTGGACGCAGCCTTGGCCTCGGGCTTGATGTGGAACATTTTGCGTGACGGCATCTTCCAACAATCCCTCTGAGAGTGACTTTTCACTTCACCCAGCGAGAGGCCTAAGGTGGCTGGAAAGGGGGTCGTTTCGTATGAACGAGTCACCAAGTGCGGGATAGGGGCTATGGCCCGAGTGAGACAGCTTTGTAAACGATGAGACGTCTGCTGGTCCATCAATCATATCCATTTCGGTAGAGATAGAGACTTAATGTGATATACCAGAAACTTGTATGTTCCTACTAATCTTCCCTGGATGTGTTGAGTCCACAATTGGCTGATTTGCAGAATATCAAGCACCAAGGCCATGAGATGATCCCACGACAGTTCATTATTGATTTACTTGATCCTATACTTGTTCACGCACAACCATACGAGCCATGCCTATCGTGGTGCGTGATACTATGAGTACCTATATATGCTCGTCCAAAAGCACAGTTTCGACTATTTCAGCGCCGAATCATTGACGATCAGTCGCGGCACCTTTCTATGTCTGTCGTTTCCATCCACTTCTGCGCCATCTATCTCCCTGTACTGCTCCCAAGCGTCAACGCCCCGAATATGATCCATTCCAGTGATGCCTGGCACAAACCCGCCAACGCCTCTTTGCATGTCCTTAAGCAAGCGATCCTCGGCTTCGCGATTTCGGTTCCTTTGGTCTGGACTTCGCTGGCCGGTCGAGTTTTCCATGGCTGTACTTCTTGCTGCATTCTCTTGAGTAGTCGGCGTTCGTCGTTGACGAAGTTCATCCCAACATTTTTGCAGTTCAAGCTCGACAGTCATCCGAATCCTCAAAGCGCAGATCGAAGGCCATACGGCTCGTTCGCCTTTCAGCAACCAGGTATCGATGGTGTTCTGCTTGGGATTCTGGAGCAATCGAGGCCAATCTCTGAATGTTATCTCGGGCACCAAAGTAATGTTGTTGCCAGTGCCAATGGTTTCGTCGCTAAGAATTCGATGCAATCTCTCCGGGAGAACATTGAGGAAGTCCAGTGAGACTAGCAATGCACGTATCCACAGTCCGACCACATGGGGTACCCATTTTCGATCTTGCCTTCTACCTCGCAGATACGGAAGTGATGGTCGAGAAAAGGGTGCGATATAAGGCCGTGCTTGGGAGACAATGAAGTGCTCGACGTTAAATAGCTGCCTCAATCGCCGAAACGGGTTGTTTTGTTCTGCGGACGAGGTCGGTCGGTCCAGTTTTTGCCGTCCCTGCGGTATCTTGGCATCTAAGGCTCGAACGTTCCCTTCAAGGTCTTTGTACAACAAACGCAGAGCATCGAGCTCGCTCTCGCCGATATTCGCATCGTGAGACGCCATCGCTGCCGATCGAATAAGGTACCTCGGTGCTGTCAAGTAGTTCATGAGGCTTGGAACCTCTTCACTTGGCGACGACACAACGATGTTGAGGACCCGGCCAGTCCTCTTGTATGCTTCCTCAAACGTCATGTCGCCCACATTATCGCGTACACATTGTGCCAACGCATCTGGATCGAGTATGAAACCGGCTTGGACAAGTCTTCGCAAGCGACGCATAATGACTTGAAGCCACTTGCGCAGCCTTTCCATCGGCCAGAGAAATCGTGGCAGCTTCCTCCTCCCTGACTTCTCCTTTTGCGCTTGACGAGAGCGATTGGCGAAGGCGCTAAGATCCAGAGACTCGCCGCAAACAAAGTCTGGCAATTCCTGTTCAGTCTTGCTGCCGACAAGAGCCGCCATCAGCGCGCCAGTAGCTGTACCGACAATAACACTCGGCAAAATAGCCTGTTCATCAAGTGCCTGCACTACGCCTAGGTGGCAAATGCCAAAGATCGATCCACCCTGTAGGACCAGTGCTGTCCTGCCATAAGTTTTCTGCAGATCACTCAGCAGAATCCGCTTATCTTGTGCAGTGAAGCGTCCAGCTCTTGTAGCAAGTGCTGGAGGCGATCTGGTAACAGCTCTGATGGCGGCAACCGTCTCGTTCACGTAGAGATGTATCTCCTCTTTGGTGGTCATGTATGTTTGCTTGTAAAGTGCCAGGTTGGTAATGTTATACATGTGCCGCATAAGGGAATGCCGAAGGGTGTCACCGATTTGAATGTAGTTGCGCTCATTCTGAAGACGTCCAAGAAGTTTGCGCCGCTCACTGACATGCTTCCAGCCATAGTGCTTGTCTATGGGATTCAGTATCCATGCCAAAGCTTCGGGTTGCTTGTCAAGGCCCTTTGCGGCTTCGAGCCACTTTGAGAAAGTCGTAGCTGACTTGAGCTCACGCAGATATCGTGATTCAGATGGTTCTTCGAACAACCAGCTCCAAAAGCTCTAGGACATGGTCAGCAAAGGATGATGTGGGCACGAGAGTTGCAACTCGTACAAAAGGCCAATTCAACAGGCTACCCAGCATGCTCAG
This sequence comes from Pseudocercospora musae, assembly GCA_001578225.1. Classification (NCBI taxonomy): domain Eukaryota; kingdom Fungi; phylum Ascomycota; class Dothideomycetes; order Mycosphaerellales; family Mycosphaerellaceae; genus Pseudocercospora; species Pseudocercospora musae. The sequence goes on from LFZO01000499.1 coordinate 23,362, forward strand.
ACTGACAGCAACGAGCAAGCCACTCCCACCTCCTGCCTGGCCGTCAGCCATAGCGATATGCTATCAATACCTTCATCTGATGGCGCTGTCCGACCACTTCTGGACCTTCGCGTAGCTTGAAAGGCCAAGATATCCCCTCCGCCTGGAAAATACTGCATATGACCAGCTCGGCAACTGTGTGAAAGGCTGGGTTGTCATGTGCAAGATGCTGCGCTTCAGCAGATGGCAGATCTCGGGAGCACCTGCTCAATATCTGGTGTCTCCGACTGTGCTTGACCATTCGCGATGCCTGGGTTCTTCTGTTGATCACACGAACAACATGTGTCGTAGCTGCGCTCTCACATGCGATCTGGAACCTATCGGCACTCACGATGCAATCCCAGCCGAGGTCTGCCAAGCCAGGTTTGAACTCTGTAGGGGTTCTCTCTCCCTCATGACCCGCACTGCTTCAATAATCTTGCTACAAAGATAGCTCTTGGTCTGATCATTGGCAGCTTGCCTTTGCAGGTTGGCTATTGGTAACGCTGATATGCTTATACGCAGGCGCTGACCTTGAGTCCGAGCTGGCTCATTCGGAACGCCGACAAAAAGTTCTTTCACCAGAATGACAAGCAGTCATGTAGATAAGATGCAGAGTGCAATGACTATATCGACCCAGGCGAGGAACAGAATACTTGATAGTGACATAATCTGTGTTGATAAGACGGAAAGGTTGTGAGACATCGCCAGGACGCCTAGTGGTGCCCGTAGTATAGGATAAATGAGCTATGACAGCATAGCGAACGACTTATCGGAGCCATACACTTCGTCTCTCATTCAGCCTGGACAATCACAGGGCCTTGCACAATCCACAGTTCAGTCTCTACTGATGGTGCTCTAACACATCAGCGGCTCATTACCACTTGCGTGCAGGCAAGCCGTAGCCATGCATGCTGGACTATCACTTGGCATCAGTCGAGGTCTACAAAGTCATGGTCGTGTCTTCCCACTCGGCTGCGGTGTTTGCAGCCGATGATCCTGAATGTGACCCATTGTTGACACTTCCCATCTCCTCTTCCGCAGCGCGAAGTTCTTCATTTGTGTCCAAGGCCTGCTCACTTTCTCTGTTCAGATTACCTCTGGTGCCATCGTCAGCCATCTTCCGGTCCTCCTATGACAGCGAGAGAGTCCGACTCGGCCTCACAGCAACTTGTGATCCAATCTCCCAGATGCCCAGGTCCTTCCCTTCACGGCCTTTCATCTTTCTTGAAGTCCATTTCTTGCCTTCAGCTTTGAGGACCAACATGGCTTTGCTGGTCGAAGCAAACGATGCCACAAGCTCTCGCATTCTACCAGCTTGCACGCAAACCTCTGAAAGTCGGTTCTTATCATCAGCGATCGTAACGCTCAAGTCCATCGAGTCGATCAGGTTGTCTCTGCTGATGAGATATCCGGCAGAATGGAGGACAGTGTTGTAAGCGATGACCAGCTCCGGAACGTACCACTGACGGATTTGAGCGCAGTCCGCCTTCTCGTCCGGATCTGCGGAATCTTCGACGAGCAAAAGCAATCCGTTCAGTACAGGATCCATTGCTTCTGTCACTGCCTCTTTGGCAACTTTGAGGTCTGGGCTCGCCCCCGTAAGGCGAGGGTGTTTCTCGATGTACTCCGCTTCCTGCGTACGCCAGTACCCAAGCGCATTGATTGCCTGCACTAGGAGTGAGAGCTCGTAGTAGCAACGCGATTCCTTGCGCATTCGTTCATGATGCGGAGCAGCTTCTGCGGAGGGTGCGTGCTCGTCATCCATTGGATTGTAAGACTTGCCGATCTCCTGATATGACTTGCGTATGGCAATGTCGTCGTAGGGATATGTGTTAATGATCTTTATTGCAAGGACAATGCGACCAGAGGCTGCAACGAGTTAGCCAAATTTTCGGGTCAATTGGGCAAAGTGTCTTACTCAGAGCTTTCCTGAGCGCGAGACTCAGACTGTGGAATGTGCGCTCCCACAGCCCCTCAACAATATCAAACCACTTCAGACTCGCGAGAACCTTCGAGTCATCTTCCGGATGTTCATCAGCCAAGAACTCCTCTGAGATTCGTTGGCCAGGATGCTTAGCATCGTCAGAGGGCTTCAACATGTTTACAGGTTTCTCTGATTTCAAGTTTTTGGGCAGAAGCTTCTCAAGCACGCACCCCAGCTGCTCGTTCAATATGAACACCACATCGAGGTGGTAATGACGCATTAATTGCAATGTTTCGTCCTGTTCCTTTGGTGCTGTGATATCTTCGAGGACGTGGCTCATTACCATGACACAAGCTCCCATAGAGAGCCTTGAAGCGTAAACCGGAATAAGCTCGCGTTTTCCTGCGGCCCGCAGCGTCTGGACATACGCCACAACCACGTTCATCTTCGCGATGGCCTCTTCGCCTTGCAAATCCTGCGGCGCAAGAATGTCCAGCAGAATGCCCATGTGCGCTGCGATACGCAGTGTATGGGGATTGAGGCCGATAGCTTCTTCAGGCTGGTTCTGGCTTGCATTCTCCCAGAATGGCTCAAGATGTGCAATCATCTTCTCCTGTCGGCCAGAGTGCTGATCTGTCAAGGAGAGCGCGAAGCCAAGGGTGTGGATCATACTGCCCACATCGTTAGCGATCACATAGCTTTCGATGATCTTCATTGGCTGGACGGATTCATCTTTGGTGGAAGGCTCTGATCGCAGCCTTGCTAGCAGGTCATAGATGGCGCATTCTGGGTCTTCGGAAGCGTCGTCCAGCAAGGAATCCTCTCGCGCTCGATTTGGATAGTTGGCAGCAAGGAATTGGTCGAATTGTCGCACAAGAGCAGCAGAATAGTGTGCGTGCAGGTGATCGTCCATGCTGCGGCACACCTTCTGCATGGCCTGGATGTTGCCTCCCAGAAGTCCGTAGACTGCTGCCTCGTAGCTGCTCGACACCTTTGATTTTGAAGCAGCGTAAGCAATCTTTCTGAATGCAGCACTTGAGCGTAATTGAGACTGATCGAACCCTTTTCCGAGAGCAATCGCTCTCCAGCTCTCATGTTGCTCTTCACACCATTGGCTGACATCCTCCCAGCTTTTGCCTCGTCTCAGCATTTCCCAACAGGCGACCCATACGGACTGCTCAAAAAGCGCATCGGGCTTCTCAAGTACCCTGTCCTGGCGAGTCGCAGCATCAGGATCTAGACTGGTGACCAGCAACTCAGCCTTGTCGGTACTCCGCAGTTGTGGCAGCGGGTCTGCATCGGGGGCTGGCCACGCCCTCATTCTCTTTTCATGCTTGATCTGCTCTCGCGTGTGCATCCACCCATGGCACCACAATCCCTTGCGCCGTCCAGCCGTCGCTTCGAGCTCCTCTACGATATCATTGAGATCACTCGCTTGGTGTTCCGCGGTCTGTTCCAGCCATGTCTTCACTAAACTGCGCTCGTGGGCCGAATCGTTGGTCAGTAGAAAACGGTCCCAGAGTTGCTGTTCGGTGGTGTAGCGGTGCACGGCCTCCGAGGTTGGAGGGTTCTGTCCGCGTGACTGTGAAAGTTTCTGTGGATTGTGGTGCACATCGAGAATGATGTGGAAAAGGTGCCAGATGTCGGCCTCTTGCTGCCACTGCCGCTGGAGCGCAACCTGCTCTCTCTTGGCCTCACTCATGCTGCCGCCCAGTCTCAGACTCGTGCTCGTGGCAAGCGCATCTTTCTGATTGCGGCTCTTGGAGACGTTGGGATTCTGCTCACTCCACTCCTTCCTCAGCTGGTGCGCCCTCTCCCTGCGATAATCGTATTCGAGCCTGTCTGCGGCTTCGCGCGCGATGTCCTTGAATTGTCCGACGAGCTCCACCACGAGATGGTAAGTCTGACTTGTGCCTGCACGAAGGTTTTCGACGAACATGTCGAGTTTCTCAGCGAAGGCCTCTACCTCGCTGCCCACACGATCTGCCATCTCGCGCAGGGGTTGCACCGCGTCGTCTAAGTTGCCGTTCATACCGCCGAAGATGCTTGGTGCTCGCGGGCCATCGTGTGAGTCGTCTGCGTGTGAGTCCGCGTCCGCGTCTACGTCTGCATCTTGGTCGTCTGTTGCCACCATCTGCCAGTTGTCGCTTGCGGCATTCCTCGCGCTCCGTGTTCGACGCGTGGGCACCTTCCTTGACACGCCCGCAGCCTGCGAGCGGCGAGTTGCGACGGGCATGTTCGGCGGTGCGAAGTGTAAATCGCCGCCAAAGAGTACAATCCGACTGGAACCTTGAGTCCGCGAAACAAACGCGCTAGTAACGCCAAGAGAAGAAGCTCTTGGCAACACCATCCATCACTTCTGGAAACAATATACATGACATGCATGAAAAATGCTGAGGGCGGCACAGAACTCAAGTATGCACTCATAGGAATTGATCATGTGCAGCTCTCCGCATTGATATTTCATCACTCACGCAGACCATTCTACTTCTCAGTCCCCGACGTTCCAAAAAGCTCCCAGCTTCCAGTCAACGCTAAACATTTTCACACGGCCGGTTTGAGCTTCTCCGTTGTACAACTGCGCCGCTGATGTTTGGCGTCTCATGATGTCAATCATCTCCTACGTACAGCGAGATTTGTAGTATCATCTAGTAGACTTTCTTCTTCTCGTCGACGCTGAACTGTCCTGGACCCATGTTGACAAGCAGCAAAAGCCCACCCACGATCGACAATATCTGGAAGAAGTCGTACTTTGCGAAGTCTTTATGTGGATGGTGAGGGTGAAGCTGCCATCCCAATTAGTACTTGACGTTGGAGGTGCCGAGCGATGGCTTACCGTCCAGAAGTTGTTCACAAGAATGTTGAACACGCTCAAGATCATCACAAGCACAATCGCGCTCATCTTAGCCTTGAAACCCACCACGACCATGACACAAGCCACTGCTCCAAGAAGAATCACCACGACTCGACCGAAGCTCCAGTCTCCGGCGAAAACGAAGCCGATGAACAGGAAAATGAGGAGCACGCGTCCGGCAAGCTGGAAATACATCTTGCGGTCCTTTTCATCGAGCTGAGGAAGTCCTGCCGGCGCGAACTTCTTCCTTACCCAGCTGTCCGAGAGCACCATGATTAAGCCGCCCATGACCGAAAGGTTGCGGAGGAAGAAATTGAGGTCGAAGATCAATCCATACCCGAGCGCCTGAGTAATGACAACGCCAATCAGTCCTGCCACAGCGTACTCGGAGTACTTGCGAGCGATGATCAGTATCGAGGCAGAGGTCATGGCAATCACATTGATCATGAGAAAGAGGTGGTTGATCCCCCAGGGCACTATTCACATTCAGTCAGCACTGTTGCCCGTACCGTTCATCTACCCCTCATCTCCAGTTTGATTTGGCGGACCCCTCCTGCCGTTGTGTGTGTGCTTACTGTATCGGTACGCATGCAGGTATTCCAGCTGATCGCTCCACTGTGTGATAATTCTCAATGCGTCTTCTAAGAAAGTGACCACAATCAAAAACCTCCCAATGGCTGGAAGGTAGGGCTTGATCGGGTCTGAGTAGGTGTCAAGTAAATCCTCCAACTTGCTTGTTTGCTCGCGAATGGCGTCAAGGGGAGAGGGATCGTTGGTTGCGTAGGAATCCGAATTCGAAGGGCCACCAAAATTGCCGCCCATGGACCCCCCCTGCTGTCCACCAAGATGGTAGCCAGCTGTCCCTCGGATCTGCGCCATGTTGTGGTTGTATGCTTCAAAAGCTGTCCAGGTGTCGCAGTGCTTTGCACGCAGAGTTGTACCTCAGAGGCTGAGTTGCTTTGGCCTCGCCTAGCTTGTGTATGGTCGTGCTCAACTTGAGGCGAGAAGTTGGCAATTGAGCGGCTTGGAGCTATTCTTTCTTGGTACCAGATGCGGAACTGCGCTTGTGCCAAAGGGAGTGACGGGAGTGGAAGGTTCAAAAAGCCGGGAAGAGTCGAGAAAATGGCTAACGTGCTCGGTCACGGTCGTCCACACTTTTAAGTAAGGTACGGGAGAATGTGAACTCCTCTTATTCAGGAGTCTTGATGTGGGGTGTGATGTTATTTCTAGATGACCGGAAGACAAGTGGCCCTTCTAAGCCCCGGAACCGCAGATCGCAGCGATCGCACCGAGCTCCGACGGTTACCTATATATTAGCAACTACAGGGGTGGCACGGGACACATAGAGTTGCTAGCAACCCTAACCCCGCTAAACCTAAATCAATTTCACGCTATTTCTAAATCAAATCTAGGCTTAGTAAGCCTATAATCCTTCCTAATCCTAAAACTCTTCTATATTATCTCTTCTAATATTCTCTATATTATATAATACAATAGACCTATTAATACCTAACGACGTTATACGCCTTTAGGTACTTTAAATATAAGTATTTAAGCTTATAGAAGATATTAAGACTAATACTAATAGTTAGTAATTAATCTAAAAGTTATATAGTAACTAATATATCTAGAAATCTATTAAGAAGTTATCTACTATAATACCTAACCTAGAAATAGGTCTATACTATAAGAAGTCCTATTTCTATTATATAGAGAGATAGTATTATAATAAGCTTAATAAAGAAGTAGTAGATATTAAGAATAGATATATATTTAAACTACTTAAATATTAAGATATTAATTAAGAGGCTATCTAAATTAATAACGAGTTAAAGAAGAAAGAGAGAGAGACTCTCTTATAGAAGTAACTATAGTCTACTTAATAGATACCTTAGGTATCGAGTTACGTAATATAGGGTTACGTAATTTAAGGTTACGTAATCTAAAGTTACGTAATCTTAAATTTTATATATAAGTTACTAAGATTGTAATAGTACTCTCTTCTTTTATAAATAATATCTATAATACTTTATTAACTTATTAGAGTATTATAATTATAGTAACTAATAGTAGAGTACTTAGTTATATTAGTATTATAGAGTTAGTAATATATAGTAGTCGTAGTCTATATGGATATTAGATATAATAGTCTTCTACTACTTCTAGTATATTAGTAATATTCTTAGTAACTTCCTATATCGGTTTATTATATCTAATCTACTTTACCTTATACTAGATATTCTTACTCTTTTCTTTTATATCTAGTATTCTCTCTACTTCCTATTCCTTATCTCTATTAATAACTAGTAGTAGTAGTAGCTTATACTATTAACTAGATATACCTATCTTTAATACTAGGATTAGTAATAAGGTATAAAAGATATTATATATATATATATATATATATTAAGTTAAATAACTTTAATTAGTATATATATAGTAATATAACTTTAATAATCTTATATAGTCTAGAGTTCTTAATATCGAGCTTAGTATTCGGTTAGTTAGTACTTATTCCTTTAAGTAATAGAAAGACCTTATTACTAATATAGTAGATAGAAGTAGATTAGTAATATTAGTTAGTAGAGTCTTCTATATAAGACTATTAATATCTTATCTACTTAATAAGATAGATTTCGAGGATTTATAAGTAGTCGATCTAGACTTAAGTATTATAGTTAAGTAGTAGATCTTCTTCTAGTAACGCTAAAGGCTTACTTCTAAGATAATATAGATTATAGCTATAACTAGCTTAAAATAGCGATAATCCGATATTCTTAGAGAATATATTATTTATTATAAACTCGATAATATAAAGCTATAGACTCTAGTTATCTTATTTATAGTTAATATATAATTAGAGATATCCCTTAATAACTTCGTTTAAGTACTTAGTCTATCTATTAGTTTATAGATAGTAAGTAGTTAATAGATTATACTAAATATATAGATACTTATATAAGTAGTTCTAGAACTTAGAGATAAACTATATATCTTAGTTAGATATAATAGTATCTAGAAGACTATAAAGCTTCTAGATATAAGTAAGATAGATATTAGTAACTACTTATATATTTAAGTAACCTTCCTTATATATAAATAGTATAAGGTATCGTATCTTAGTTAGTTAATTAATAATAATAAGGATCGAGTTATAGCTAGAGCTATTAGATAGACTAGTAATAAAATCTATTATTATACTCTTCTATTAAGTAGTTAGTATAGGTAGAGGTTAAAGAAGTCTATATTTTACTTACCTTAATAATTTAGTCTAGAGATAGGTATAGTAGATACTAATATATTATTTAATATCTTTATATATTTATAGCTAGAAGTAGCTATAGCTAATAAGATAGAATATCTTTATAATACTAGGATATCTAGTAGTAGAATAGTTATAATATATAGATAGATAGATATTTCATTTGCCTATTGTAGTGCCTTATAATACTAGGATATCTAGTAGTAGAATAGTTATAATATATAGATAGATAGATATTTCATTTGCCTATTGTAGTGCCTTTCGGCCTAT